>CM065590.1:207816948-208112120 GCA_033119425.1 Bufotes viridis | reverse complement strand
TGAACTGCAGTGGAGTAAACACCTTAAAAGCAAGGAACTCACTCAGGCTCCCCCTGCTCCCACTTCTGCTGCTGCCTCGGCCTCTTCCTCCGCCTCAGGAGTAACGTTGGCACCTGCCGCCCACCAAACAGAGGATGTGCCACCGACACCACCACCTGCGTCACCAAGCATCTCCACCATGTCACACGGCAGCGTTCAGCTCTCAATCTCTCAAACCTTGGAGAGAAAGCGTAAATTCCCACCTAGCCACCCTCGAGCCCTGGGCCTCTATGCCAGCATTTCTAAACTACTGGCCTTTGAAATGCTGTCATTCAGGCTGGTGGACACAGACAGCTTCAAACAGCTGATGTCCATGGCTGTCCCACAGTATGTTGTCCCCAGCCGCCACTATTTCTGCAAGACAGCCGTGCCTTCCCTGCACAACCAAGTATCCGTTAAAATCAAGTGTGCACTGCGCAACGCCAATTGTGGCAAGGTCCACCTAACTACAGATACGTGGACCAGTAAGCACGGCCAGGGACGCTATATCTCCCTAACTGCACACTGGGAAAATGTAGTGGCGGCTGGGCCCCAGGCGGAGAGTTCCTTGGCGCACGTCCTTCTGTCGCCAAAGATCAAAGGCATTATTCTTTGCCTCCTGTAGCCTCCTCCTCCTACTCGGCTTCCTCCTCCTCTGCTTCCATCAGCTCATCCAGTCAGCCACACACCTTCACCACCAACTTCAGCACAGCCCGGGGTAAACGTCAGCAGGCCATTCTGAAACTCATATGTTTGGGGGACAGGCCCCACACCGCGCAGGAGTTGTGGCGGGGTATTGAACAACAGACTGACCAGTGGTTGCTGCCGGTGGGCCTCAAGCCCAGCCTGGTGGTGTGCGATAATGGGCGAAATCTCGTCGCAGCTCTGGCACTAGCCGGTTTGACGCACATCCCTTGCCTGGCGCATGTGCTGAATTTGGTGGTGCAGAAGTTCATTCACAACTACCCCAACATGTCATAGCTGCTGCATAAAGTGAGGGCCGTCTGTGCGCGCTTCCGGCGTTCACATCCTGCCGCTGCTCGCCTGTCTGCGCTACAGTGTAACTTCGGCCTTTCCGCTCACCGCCTCATATGCGACGTGCCCACCAGGTGGAACTCCACCTTGCACATGCTGGAGAGACAGCAGCAGGCCATAGTGGAGTTTCAGCTGCAGCACGCACGCGCCAGTCGCACTGCGGAACAGCACCACTTCACCACCAATGATTGGGCCTCCATGCGAGACCTGTGTGCCCTGTTGCGCTGTTTCGAGTACTCCACCAACATGGCCAGTGGTGATGACACCGTTATCAGCGTTACAATACCACTTCTATGTCTCCTTGAGAAAACGCTTAGGGCGATTATGGAAGAGGAGGTGACCCAGGAGGAAGAGGAGGAGGAGGATCATGAGGGGTCTTTTTTAGCACTTTCAGGCCAGTCTGTTAGAAGTGGCTCAGAGGGAGGTTTTTTGCAACAGCAGAGGCCAGGTACAAATGTGGCCAGCCAGGGCCCACTACTGGAGGACGAGGAGGATGAGGAGGAGGTGAAGGTGGATGAGGATGAAGCAGGTTCACAGCGGGGTGGCACCCGACACAGCTCAGGCCCATCACTGGTGCGTGGCTGGGGGGATACGGAGGACGATGACGATACGCCTCCCACAGAGGACAGCTTGTCCTTACCTCTGGTGAGCCTGGCACACATGAGCGACTACATGCTGCATTGCATGCGCAACGACAGCAGAGTTGAGCACATTTTAACGTGTGCGGACTACTGGGTTGCCACCCTGTTGGATCCCCAGTACAAAGACAATGTGCCCACCTTACTTCCTGCACTGGAGCGTGATAGGAAGATGCACGAGTACAAGCGCACGCTGGTAGAGGCGCTCCTGAGAGCATTCCCAAATGTCACAGGGGAACAGGTGGAAGCCCAAGGCGAAGGCAGAGGAGGAGCAAGAGGTCGCCAACGCACCAGTGTCATGGCCAGCTCTTCTGAGGGCAGGGTTAGCATGGCAGAAATGTGGAAAAGTTTTGTCTCCACGCCACAGCTAACTGCACAACCACCTGATACGGAACGTGTTAGCAGGAGGCAGCATTTCACTAACATGGTTGAACAGTACGTCTGCACACCCCTCCACGTACTGACTGATGGTTCGGCCCCATTCAAATTCTGGGTCTCTAAATTGTCCACGTGGCCAGAGTTAGCATTTTATGCCTTGGAGGTGCTGGCCTGCCCGGCGGCCAGCGTTTTGTCTGAACGTGTATTCAGCACGGCAGGGGGCATCATTACTGACAAACGCAGCCGCCTGTCCACAGTCAAAGTGGACAAGCTGACGTTCATAAAAATGAACCAGGCATGGATCCCACAGGACCTGTGCCTCCATTGTGCAGAATAGACATTTATAACTGCCTCACCATCAACGATGTATTCTTGTACTCCGGGGCACTTCTTTATTGAATCCTAATTTTTTTTACTTTACCATGATCTTGCGGTGCAACCCAAAGTTGAATGAACCTCTCCTCTGTCTGGGTGGTGGGGCCGAAATAACTGAAAGTGGCCTTCTCCGGTGGGGGTTGATATGAGGCATGATTCCTTGCTGTGGGAACTCTCTCCTCTGTCTGGGTGCTGGTCCAAAATAAATGAGAGTGGCCTTCTCCGTTGGTGGTTGATATGAGGCATGATTCCTTGCTGTGGGACCTCTCTCCTCTGTCTGGGTGCTGGGCCGAAATAAATGAGAGTGGCCTTCTCCGGTGGTGGTTGATATGAGGCATGATTCCTTGCTGTGGGACCTCTCTCCTCTGTCTGGGTGCTGGGCCGAAATAAATGAGAGTGGCCTTCTCCGGTGGTGGTTGATATGAGGCATGATTCCTTGCTGTGGGACCTCTCTCCTCTGTCTGGGTGCTGGGCCGAAATAAATGAGAGTGGCCTTCTCCGGTGGTGGTTGATATGAGGTATGAATCCTTGCTGTGGGACCTCTCTCCTCTGTCTGGGTGCTGGGCCGAAATAAATGAGAGTGGCCTTCTCCGGTGGTGGTTGATATGAGGCATGATTCCTTGCTGTGGGACCTCTCTCCTCTGTCTGGGTGCTGGGCCGAAATAAATGAGAGTGGCCTTCTCCGTTGGTGGTTGATATGACGCATGATTCCTTGCTGTGGGACCTCTCTCCTCTGTCTGGGTGCTGGGCCGAAATAAATGAGAGTGGCCTTCTCCGGTGGTGGTTGATATGACGCATGATTCCTTGCTGTGGGACCTCTCTCCTCTGTCTGGGTGCTGGGCCGAAATAAATGAGAGTGGCCTTCTCCGTTGGTGGTTGATATGAGGCATGATTCCTTGCTGTGGGACCTCTCTCCTCTGTCTGGGTGCTAGGCCGAAATAAATGAGAGTGGCCTTCTCCGGTGGTGGTTGATATGAGGCATGATTCCTTGCTGTGGGACCTCTCTCCTCTGTCTGGGTGCTGGGCCGAAATAAATGAGAGTGGCCTTCTCCGGTGGTGGTTGATATGACACATGATTCCTTGCTGTGGGACCTCTCCTCTGTCTGGGTGCTGGGCCGAAATAAATGAGAGTGGCCTTCTCCGGTGGTGGTTGATATGAGGCATGATTCCTTGCTGTGGGACCTGTATCCTCTGTCTGGGTGCTGGACCAAAATAAATGAGAGTGGCCTTCTCCGTTGGTGGTTGATATGACGCATGATTCCTTGCTGTGGGACCTCTCTCCTCTGTCTGGGTGCTGGGCCGAAATAAATGAGAGTGGCCTTCTCCGGTGGTGGTTGATATGACGCATGATTCCTTGCTGTGGGACCTCTCCTCTGTCTGGGTGCTGGGCCGAAATAAATGAGAGTGGCCTTCTCCGTTGGTGGTTGATATGACGCATGATTCCTTGCTGTGTGACCTCTCTCCTCTGTCTGGGTGCTGGGCCGAAATAAATGAGAGTGGTCTTCTCCATTGGTGGTTGATATGACACATATTCCTTGCTGTGGGACCTCTTTCCTCTGTCAGGGTGCTGGGCCGAAATAAATGAGAGTGGCCTTCTCCGGTGGTGGTTGATATGAGGCATGAATCCTTGCTGTGGGACCTCTCTCCTCTGTCTGGGTGCTGGGCCGAAATAAATGAGAGTGGCCTTCTCCGGTGGTGGTTGATATGACACATGATTCCTTGCTGTGGGACCTCTCTCCTCTGTCTGGGTGCTGGGCCGAAATAAATGAGAGTGGCCTTCTCCGGTGGTGGTTGATATGAGGCATGATTCCTTGCTGTGGGACCTGTATCCTCTGTCTGGGTGCTGGACCAAAATAAATGAGAGTGGCCTTCTCCGTTGGTGGTTGATATGACACATGATTCCTTGCTGTGGGACCTCTTTCCTCTGTCAGGGTGCTGGGCCGAAATAAATGAGAGTGGCCTTCTCCGGTGGTGGTTGATATGAGGCATGAATCCTTGCTGTGGGACCTCTCTCCTCTGTCTGGGTGCTGGGCCGAAATAAATGAGAGTGGCCTTCTCCGGTGGTGGTTGATATGAGGCATGATTCCTTGCTGTGGGACCTCTCTCCTCTGTCTGGGTGCTGGGCCGAAATAAATGAGAGTGGCCTTCTCCGTTGGTGGTTGATATGACGCATGATTCCTTGCTGTGGGACCTCTCTCCTCTGTCTGGGTGCTGGGCCGAAATAAATGAGAGTGGCTTTCTCCAGTGGTGGTTGTTATGACTCATGATTCCTTGCTGTGGGACCTCTCTCCTCTGTCCTGGTGCTGGGCCGAAATAAATGAGAGTGGCCTTCTCCGTTGGTGGTTGATATGACGCATGATTCCTTGCTGTGGGACCTCTCTCCTCTGTCTGGGTGCTGGGCCGAAATAAATGAGAGTGGCCTTCTCCGGTGGTGGTTGATATGAGGCATGATTCCTTGCTGTGGGACCTCTCTCCTCTGTCTGGGTGCTGGGCCGAAATAAATGAGAGTGGCCTTCTCTGTTGGTGGTTGATATGACACATGATTCCTTGCTGTGGGACCTCTTTCCTCTGTCTGGGTTTTGGGCCGAAATAAATGAGAGTGGCCTTCTCCGTTGGTGGTTGATATGAGGCATGATTCCTTGCTGTGGGACCTCTCTCCTCTGTCTGGGTGCTGGTCCCAAATAAATGAGAGCGGCTTTCTCCGGTGGTGGTTGATATGACGCATGATTCCTTGCTGTGGGACCTGTATCCTCTGTCTGGGTGCTGGTCCAAAATAAATGAGAGTGGCCTTCTCCGGTGGTGGTTGATATGAGGCATGATTTCTTTCTGTGGAACCTCTCTCCTCTGTCTGGGTGCTGGGCCGAATTAAATAAGAGTGGCCTTCTCCGTTGGTGGTTGATATGAGGCATGATTCCTTGCTGTGGGACCTCTCTCCTCTGTCTGGGTGCTGGGCCGAAATAAATGAGAGTGGCCTTCTCCGGTGGTGGTTGATATGACGCATGATTCCTTGCTGTGGGACCTCTCCTCTGTCTGGGTGCTGGGCCGAAATAAATGAGAGTGGCCTTCTCTGTTGGTGGTTGATATGACACATGATTCCTTGCTGTGGGACCTCTTTCCTCTGTCTGGGTTCTGGGCCGAAATAAATGAGAGTGGCCTTCTCCGTTGGTGGTTGATATGAGGCATGATTCCTTGCTGTGGGACCTCTCTCCTCTGTCTGGGTGCTGGTCCCAAATAAATGAGAGCGGCCTTCTCCGGTGGTGGTTGATATGACGCATGATTCCTTGCTGTGGGACCTGTATCCTCTGTCTGGGTGCTGGTCCAAAATAAATGAGAGTGGCCTTCTCCGGTGGTGGTTGATATGAGGCATGATTTCTTTCTGTGGAACCTCTCTCCTCTGTCTGGGTGCTGGGCCGAATTAAATAAGAGTGGCCTTCTCCGTTGGTGGTTGATATGAGGCATGATTCCTTGCTGTGGGACCTCTCTCCTCTGTCTGGGTGCTGGGCCGAAATAAATGAGAGTGGCCTTCTCCGGTGGTGGTTGATATGACGCATGATTCCTTGCTGTGGGACCTCTCTCCTCTGTCTGGGTGATGGGCCGAAATAAATGAGAGTGGCCTTCTCCGTTGGTGGTTGATATGACGCATGATTCCTTGCTGTGGGACCTGAATCCTCTGTCTGGGTGCTGGACCAAAATAAATGAGAGTGGCCTTCTCCGTTGGTGGTTGATATGACGCATGATTTCTTGCTGTGGGACCTCTCTCCTCTGTCTGGGTGCTGGGCCGAAATAAATGAGAGTGGCCTTCTCCGGTGGTGGTTGATATGAGGCATGATTCCTTGCTGTGGGACCTCTCTCCTCTGTCTGGGTGCTGGGCCGAAATAAATGAGAGTGGCCTTCTCCGGTGGTGGTTGATATGAGGCATGATTCCTTGCTGTGGGAGCTCTCTCCTCTGTCTGGGTGCTGGGCCGAAATAAATGAGAGTGGCCTTCTCCGTTGGTGGTTGATATGAGGCATGATTCCTTGCTGTGTGACCTCTCTCCTCTGTCTGGGTGCTGGTCCCAAATAAATGAGAGTGGCCTTCTCCGGTGGTGGTTGATATGACGCATGATTCCTTGCAATGGGACCTGTATCCTCTGTCTGGGTGCTAGTCCAAAATAAATGAGAGTGGCCTTCTCCGGTGGTGGTTGATATGAGGCATGATTTCTTGCTGTGGGACCTCTCCTCTGTCTGGGTGCTGGGCCAAAATAATTGAGAGTGGCCTTCACCGTTGGTGGTTGATATGACGCATGATTCCTTGCTGTGGGACCTCTCTCCTCTGTCTGGGTGTTGGGCCGAAATAAATGAGAGTGGCCTTCTCCGGTGGTGGTTGATATGAGGCATGATTCCTTGCTGTGGGACCTGTATCCTCTGTCTGGGTGCTGGGCCGAAATAAATGAGAGTGGCCTTCTCCGTTGGTGGTTGATATGACGCATGATTCCTTGCTGTGGGACCTCTCTCCTCTGTCTGGGTGCTGGGCCGAAATAAATGAGAGTGGCCTTCTCCGGTGGTGGTTGATATGACGCATGATTCCTTGCTGTGGGACCTGTATCCTCTGTCTGGGTGCTGAACCAAAATAAATGAGAGTGGCCTTCTCCGTTGGTGGTTGATATGACGCATGATTCCTTGCTGTGGGACCTCTCTCCTCTGTCTGGGTGCTGGACCGAAATAAATGAGAGTGGCCTTCTCCGGTGGTGGTTGATATGAGGCATGATTCCTTGCTGTGGGACCTGTATCCTCTGTCTGGGTGCTGGGCCGAAATAAATGAGAGTGGCCTTCTCCGGTGGTGGTTGATATGAGGCATGATTCCTTGCTGTGGGACCTCTCTCCTCTGTCTGGGTGCTGGGCCGAAATAAATGAGAGTGGCCTTCTCCGGTGGTGGTTGATATGAGGCATGATTCCTTGCTGTGGGACCTCTCTCCTCTGTCTGGGTGCTGGTCCCAAATAAATGAGAGTGACCTTCTCCGGTGGTGGTTGATATGACGCATGATTCCTTGCTGTGGGACCTGTATCCTCTGTCTGGGTGCTGGTCCAAAATAAATGAGAGTGGCCTTCTCCGGTGGTGGTTGATATGAGGCATGATTTCTTTCTGTGGGACCTCTCTCCTCTGTCTGGGTGCTGGGCCGAAATAAATGAGAGTGGCCTTCTCCGTTGGTTTTTGATATGAGGCATGATTCCTTGCTGTGAGACCTCTCTCCTCTGTCTGGGTGCTGGGCCGAAATAAATGAGAGTGGCCTTCTCCGTTGGTGGTTGATATGAGGCATGATTCCTTGCTGTGGGACCTCTCTCCTCTGTCTGGGTGCTGGGCCGAAATAAATGAGAGTGGCCTTCTCCGGTGGTGGTTGATATGACGCATGATTCCTTGCAATGGGACCTGTATCCTCTGTCTGGGTGCTTGTCCGAAATAAATGAGAGTGGCCTTTTCCAGTGGTGAGTGATATGACACATGATTCCTTGCTGTGGGACCTCTCTCCAATTGATATTGGTTAATTTTTATTTATTTTATTTTATTTTAATTCATTTCCCTATCCACATTTGTTTGCAGTGGATTTACCTACATTTTCCTACCTTTGGCAGCCCTCTAGCCCTTTCCTGGACTATTTTACAGCCTTTTTAGTGCCTAAAAGTTCGGGTCCCCATTGACTTCAATGGGGTTCGGGTTCGGGATAAAGTTCGGGTCGAGTTCGAATCCCGAACCCGAACATTTTCGGAAAGTTCGGCCGAACTTCTCGAACCCGAACATCCAGGTGTTCGCTCATCTCTATCAGTGACGTCAACACAAACTTACTGCTGCCACCCTCTCCACCCTGTCAGGGGGGCTCTACTTGTATAAGCATTTAAATAACAGGTTCTGTAGACATCTATTTGGAATCAGCTGATGACGTTGTAAATGGAGTGCACTCTTTCACGCTATAGTAGGCCTCTGCATGATTCTTTATACCTAGCTCCAACATTGACCTGTAAGGCTGAGTTCACACTTAAGTTATTTGGTCAGTTTTAGCAATGTAATTGCCCAAATAAGTGAAGTGTGCAGTGGTTCTAACAGCGACGCCTGTCATGTGAGTGTCATACTGACTCACAGTATTGTTTCACTTCACAGCAAACTCCATATGCGTTTTACTGCAAGGCACAGTGTTCTACACTACTTTACAGGCTCTCTGCAGCCAGGAAAAAGCTGCTTTGAACGCGATTTGCCATCAATAAATTCGGAACAAATAAAATCTTTTAAGAAAATTTGGTGAACCGACCAAATCTAAATTCGCTCATCTCTAACTATAACCTCCCCACGAATGATTGCTGTTATGTAGGGTGCTGTGAAGATTACTGTTTTCATGAATACAACAGACTTCAGTCCACTGTATTCTGTTTTAGTTACTATTAACCAAATGGCAGAATACCTCTCTCTCTCTTTAGTGTTGTTAAGTGTAATAGTCCAGATTATAATACTGTATGCTTCCATCAAATAGAGCAGCATGTTATGGTATAGATGATCAGCTTTAAAGAGGTTTTATGGGACTCCAAATATTGATGACTTAGGTCATTAATATCTCATCAGTGTGGGGTGGGGGGTCTAGGGGGGTTAAACATCCACCCCTACCCCAAAAATCAGCTGTCCTTTGCAGCCTCTGGCATTGGAACTAGATCTTTGAATGGACTCAGAAGCTTCATTCAAATGGTAATAGTTCAGCTTTCATTCACTGATATAGATGACCCATCCTGAGGAGAGGTGATCAATTTTAGGAGCTCAGTAATCCCATTTAATTAATTTAAAACAGATAATTGGTGTAGGGTTTGAATGTACAGTTAAAGTAAGACATAATCATATCAAGGTTTAAAAAAATCTAATTGCGTTGTATTTGTTTTTGACAAATTATATATTGAAGTCTGTAAAGTTAGGGCTCTTGCATATATGCATTGAGCCTGCACAGCATCAAACATAGTTTATAGGAACGCTGTGCATTGCCATATGGTGCCTTTGCCTCCCCTGTATTGGACAATATTTCTAGGGGCAAATAAAAAGGCATCTGATGGCTGGCTAATGGTAGTGTCATTTATCGAATTCTGTATAAATCATATGGAAATAACCCAATATATAGCTAAAATAGCCCATATATTTTATGCTTACAAATAGATTTGGAGCTTGTAGGGAATTGTAATAGCAGGGTGTGAATGAGGTCCTTATATTGAGCCGTACAAATGAGATGTGTTGTGTGTGGTTTCCACAAAAATCTCTGCCTAAATTGCTGTTTTATAACATGTGCTTACTTATACAAGTTCAACGGCTGCTAAGTATGTAAGGCACCATTCAGTAACTAATAAGGGCTTTCCCTTACTATAGAGGAGTTCACTTGTTAAAGGGATTTTCCCAAGAAAAATATTCTAATTTTTTACAATAATCATGGGTAGAGTTGAGCGAACAGCTGGATGTTCGGGTTCGAGAAGTTCGGCCGAACTTCACGAACATGTTCGGGTTCGGGTTCCGAACTCGAGCCGAATTTGACCCCAAACTTGAAACCCATTGAAGTCAATAGGGAGCCGAACTTTTGAGCACTTAAATGGCTGTTAAATAGCCCTGGAAAGGGCTAGAGGGCTGCAAAAGGCAGCAAAATGTAGGTAAATGCCCTGCTAACATATGTGGATAGGGAAATGACTTAAAAAAAATACAGAAAAATAATAAATAAATAGGGATATACCGAATTTTGTGGTGTTCGGGACCCGACCCGGACCCGAACATTTTCAAAAAAGCTCGGGTTCGGGTCCGTTGTTCGGCGATTTCTTCCCGCTTTCTGAAGGGCTGCATAACAGCCAATCAGCTAGTGTTTTACTTTGTGCCCTAAGAAGCCATCACAGCCATGCCTACTAATGGCATGGCTGTGATTGGCCCAGTGCAGCATGTGACTCAGCCTCTATTTAAGCTGGAGTCACGTAGCGCCGCACGTCACTTTGCTCTGATTAGTGTAGGGATAGGACGCAGCTGCTGTGAGAGCGAGATTAGGCAGGGAAAACTCAGCAAAAACTGATTATTTTGCCCTTCCTCTGATCCATCAGAACAATGACCCCAAAAAAATGAATCCTGTCTGTTGAGCATCTGCCTTCACTTCGGACAGCATTTGGCCAGTAATCCATCAGTATTGATAAAGCCAAAAATAAACAGGAGTGGATCCAAAACAGAGATAACACGTGAATGGAATCTTTGCATGTCTTCTGTGTTTTGTACTCACTCCCATAAGTCAATTCCAATGCAAAATAGGGACCATGTCATACAGGTCTTACAGGCTGCAACATACTGTAGACAGGATATGTTTTGTGTCTCATATTTTTTTCCACAGAGTGGCCCAGTGACAGAGTGGTGAGGGAGCAGGAGCATGAGGAGACCACAGAGTAGCCAAGTGACATAGTGGTGAGGTGGCAGCGGCATGGAAACCACAGAGTGGTGAGGTGGCAGCAGCATGAGGAGGCTACAGAGTGGTGAGGTGGCAGCAGCCTGAGGAGACCACAATAAGCACATCTAAGCCCCTGATGTAGGATATAGCAAAAAAAACAAAACTAGTATTGATGGATTGATGGACTTGGTGGCAGCTTGTGCTGGTACACCACAAGACACAAAATGGCCGCCGATCACCCCAGAAAAAAGTGACAGAAAAACGCTCTGGGCAGCCTAAAAACCAGTGAGCAATTAACTAGCAGAAGTTGAATGTTTCACAGCTGTAGATGGATCACTTCATTAGGTGTTTTTGCTGAGCTTTCCCTGCCTAATCTCGCTCTCACAGCAGCTGCATCCTATCCCTACACTAATCAGAGCAAAGTGACGTGCGGTGCTACATGACTCCAGCTTAAATAGAGGCTGAGTCACATGCTGCACATGGCCAATCACAGCCATGCCATTAGTAGGCATGGCTGTGATGGCTTCTTAGGGCACGAAGTAAAACGCTAGCTGATTGGCTGCTGTGCAGCCCTTCAGAAAGCGGGAAGAAATCGCCGAATGTTCGGGTCCGGGTCCGTGTCCCGAACACCACAAAATTCGGTACATCCCTATTTATTTATTATTTTTCTGTATGTTATTTTAAGTCATTTCCCTATCCACATATGTTAGCAGGGCATTTACCTACATTTTGCTGCCTTTTGCAGCCCTCTAGCCCTTTCCAGGGCTATTTAACAACCATTTAAGTGCTCAAAAGTTCGGCTCCCTATTGACTTCAATGGATTTCAAGTTCGGGGTCAAATTCGGGTCGAGTTCGGATCCCGAACCCGAACATTTTCGTGAAGTTCGGCCGAACTTCTCGAACCCGAACATCCAGCTGTTCGCTCAACTCTACCCATGATTATTGTAAAAAATTTGAATATTTTTCTTGGGAAAATCCCTTTAACAAGTGAGCTCCTCTATAGTAAGGGAAAGCCCTTATTGGTTACTGAATGGTGCCTTACATACTTTGCAGACGTTGAACTTGTATAAGTAAGCACATGTTATAAAACAGCAATTTAGGCAGAGAATTTTGTGGAAACCACACACAACACATCTCATTTGTACGGCTCAGTATAAGGACCTCATTCACACCCTGCTATTACAATTCCCTACAAGCTCCAAATCTATTTGTAAGCATAAAGTATATGGGCTATTTTAGCTATATATTGGGTTATTTCCATATGATTTATACAGAATTCGATAAATGATCAGGGGCTACATCAGGGGATACATCAGGGGATACATCAGGGGCTTGGCTGTGCTTATTGTCACCCCTAGAAACTCAGGATAGTAATTTCTATATATTATTTAGGGGTTAAATTCAATTGCCAAAATAGCAATCCCCTAAATCTCATGTCCCAGCAGTGGCTGGCCAAGTTTAATAGTGCCTGGCAAAGGATAGATAATTTTCTGGGGTGAAATTTAATTGCCAAAATAGCAATACCGTAAATCTGGTGTTCCAGCTGTGACTGGACAAGTTTTATAGTGTCCGTCATAGGATATATTATTTTCTGTGGTGAAATTCAGTTGCAAAAATATAAATACCATAAATCTGGTGTACCAGCTGTGACTGGACAAGTTTCATAGTGTCCAGCAATGGAAATATTTTTTTCTGGGGTGAAATTCAGTTGCAAAAATAGAACTACCGTAAATCTGGTGTCCCAGCAGTGGCTGGCCAAGTTTAATAGTTTCCGGCAAAGGATATATTTTGTTCTGGGGTGAAATTCAATTGCCAAAATAGCAATACCGTAAATCTGGTGTTCCAGCTGTGACCGGAAGTGTTTCATAGTGTCGGTCAGAGGATATATTATTTTCTGTGGTGAAATTCAGTTGCAAAAATAGAAATACCGTAAACCTCGTGTTCAAGCTGTGACTGGACAAGTTTATTAGGGTCCGGGAAAGCATTTATTTTGTTCTGGGGTGAAATTCAATTGCCAAAATAGCAATACCGTAAATCTGGTGTCCCAGCAGTGGCTGGCCAAGTTTCATAGTGTCCGTCAAAGGATTTATTTTGTTCTGGGGTGAAATTCAATTGCCAAAATAGCAATACCATAAATCTGGTGTCCCAGCGTTGGCTGGCCAAGTTTCATAGTGTCCGTCAAAGGATTTATTATTTTCTGGGGTGAAATTCAGTTGCAAAAATCTAAATACCATAAATCTGGTGTACCAGCTGTGACTGGACAAGTTTCATAGTGTCCAGCAATGGAAATATTTTTTTCTGTGGTGAAATTCAGTTGCAAAAATAGAACTACCGTAAATCTGGTGTCCCAGCAGTGGCTGGACAAGTTTAATAGTTTCCGGCAAAGGAAATATTTTGTTCTGGGGTGAAATTAATTTGCCAAAATAGCAATACCGTAAATCTGGTGTTCCAGCTGTGACTGGACAAGTTTCATAGTGTCTGTCATAGGATATATTATTTTCTGCGTTGAAATTCAGTTCCAAAAATAGAAATACAGTAAATCTGGTGTTCCAGCTGTGACTGGACAAGTTTAATAGTGTCCGGCAAAGGATATATTATTTTCTGGGGTGAAATTCAATTGCCAAAATAGCAATACCCTAAATCAGTGGTTTCTGCTGTGGCAGGACAAGTTTTATAGTGTCCGTCAGAGGATAGCTTTTGTTCTGGGGTGAAATTCAATTACCAAAATGGCAATGCCGTAAATCTGGTGTTCCAGCTGTGGCTGGCCAAGTTTAATAGTGTCCGGCAAATCGTAGATTTTGTTCTAGGGTGAAATTACATTGCCAAAATAGCAATACCCTACATCTGGTGTCCCAGCAGTGGCTGGCCAAGTTTAATAGTGTCCGGCAAAGGATAGATTTTGTTCTGGGGTTAAATTCAATTACCAAAATAGCAATACCGTAAATCTGGTGTTCCAGCTGTGACTGGACAAGTTTCATAGTGTCCGTCAAAGAATATATTATTTTCTGGGGTGAAATTCAATTGTCAAAATAGCAATCCCCTAAATCTGGTGTCCCAGCAGTGGCTGGCCAAGTTTAATAGTGTCCAGCAAAGGATAGAATTTGTTCTGGCGTGAAATTCAATTGCCAAAATAGCAATACCGTAAATTAATGTTTCCAGCTGTGCTGGCCAAGTTTAATACTGTCCGGCAAAGGATAGATTTTAAATTGTTGGGTGAAATATTACCATTTTTTCCAGGTACAAACCCCTGCACTGCATAACTGACAGGGAACTTACAATTGGCGGTTACATTCTTGCATGAAATAAAGCCTTTTTGGGCTGTGAAGCCGAAGGTAGTCGTCAATAACTAGTTTTTTTATTTTTAATTTTTTTAAATAAATTTGTGTAGAGTTTTAGACCCCAAAACATTGGGAAAATATAAAAAAATAAAACAAAGTGTAAGTGCACTATAAAACAGTGGTTGGGTGAGGCCGGTATACTTGTCTATTCTGCATAAGGTACAAACAAGTCTTGTGGGATCCATGCCTGGTTCTTTTTAATAAACGAAAGCTGCCCAATTTGATGACCCAGAAGTTGAATGGGGCAGACCCAGTGGCGTAGCTAGAAATGATTGGGCAAATTTTTGAATGGGGCGCCCCTCCCCCAGGATTTTTTCGCAAACCCCTTTCTTTCATGCCGCCATGCCTGTGGCTACTAAATATCGCTCTCTCAGACCAGGCCCAGCAGCTGTTCCATTCGCTTTCTACACTGTCCATACTGCCACTGTATATAATTTCATTGTATAATACTGTTAGTCGTCCTCCTCCTGGATGGGCCCTTTCTAGGTCACGGTCGCAAAGCAGTTGCTTCCCCTGCTTCCCCTGTAGCTATTCCCCTAGACAGACCCATCATTCAGTATGTGTACTGTTCCACCATGTTGCTGAAATGCTGCCTCCTGCTAAGATGTTCCAGATCTGCTGGTGGTGCAGGTTGTTGTGGCGTGATGACAAAGCTTTTCCACATTTTGCCCATGCTAACCCCGCCTTCTGAGGTGTTGCTGGTGACCCAGCTGCATTGGAAAATTCTTCCTCCTCAGACTCTGCCTTCACCTTGTGCTTCCACTGAGTCCCCGGTGTCAGGTGTGAATGCCATCAGCAGCGTGTCTACTAGCGGGCTCATCTTCCTATTACACTCCAGTGAGGGAATTAAGGACGGCACGATCTCCTTGTAATGGGGATGCAGCAGGGTGGCCACCCAGTAATCAGCAAAAGTTAGAATGTGGGAGTAACTGGGCGGTCGTTGTGCAGGCATTGCAGCAGGTAGTCACTCATGTCTGCCAGGCTGCCCAGAGGCAAGGACAAGCTATCCTCTTTGAGGGAGGTATATCATCTGTGTCCTCTGTATCCCCCAGCGTTCCTCCTACTCCTCTTCCTCATCCTCCAGAACTGTGCCCTGGCTGGACAATTGTGTTTCAGGCCAGGGCCTATGTTGGTGCAGATACCCACCCTCCAAGCCACTTGTATTTGGTTGGCCTTAAGTTAAGGATAAGGCGTGTATATAGTTTTGTTTCTTTATATGGTTAGTTTAGCTACCTTATAGTTATTTTAATATGTTTTTAAGTAAATTTGTAAATAGTTTGTTAATGGTTTGAGTGAAGGGGGGGGGGTGAGTGTGTAGGGTGTGAGGCTGTTTGGGTTTATTTTCCATACGCTTTCTACACTGTCTATACTGCCACTGTATCTAATTTCATTGTATGATACTGTTGAGGGGGACCTGACAGTCTTTCAGTCCTCCTCCTGGATGGCTCCCTTCTAGGTCAGGGACCCAAAACAGTGTGCTTCCCACGCTTCCCTGTAGCTATGCCCCTGGGCAAACCATCAGTCAGTACGTGTACTCTTCCACCATGTTGCTGAAATGCTGCCTCCTGCTAAGACATTCCAGATCTGCTGGTGGTGTAGGTTGTTGTGGCATGATGACACAGCTTTCCCACATTTCGCCAATGCTAACCCAGCCTTCTGAGGTGCTGATGGTGATGCAGCTGCCCGTGAGCTGGCTTGGGTGCCACCCTGCTGAGAACACGGTTCCTCCTCATCTTACTTATCCTCCTCATCCTCCAGAACTGTGCCCTGGCTGGACAATTGTGTTCCAGGCCAGGGACTATGTTGGTGCAGGAACCCACCCTTCGAGCCACTTGGATGTCACTGGCCTTAAGATAAGGCGTGTATATAGTTTTGTTTGTTTATATAGTAAGTTTAGCTGCATTATAGTTATTTTAATAAGTTTTTAAGAAAATTTGTAAATAGTTTGTTGATGGTTTGAGTGAAAGAGGGGGCGGGGGTGTTGTGTGTGCTCGATTAACTGAATTGATTTTCACTGTCTGGTCTTTAGGAACTTCTGCACCCCAAATTCAGCACATGTGGCAGGCAGGGGATGTGTGTCAAACCGGATAGGCCCAGACCTGCTAGTATATTTCACCCATTAGCACACAACACCAGGCTGCGCTGGAGGCTCAGTAGCGCCAACCAATGTTCGTTCTGTTGTTCCATGTCTTTCCACAGCTCCTGTGCGGTGCGGGGTTTATCCCACAAACACACAAGTTTTAAAACAACCTGCTGTCGTTTCCCCTAACTGTGCTGCTGTGGGTGGTGAAGGTGTTACGCTGAGTGGATGAGGAGGAGGTAAAGGAGGAGGAAGCCGAGTAGGAGGAGGAGGAGGAGGTAACAGGATACAAAGAGAAATGCCCAGCAATCCTCAGGGGCGGAAGGACATTCGCAAAAATGCTATCCGCCTTTGGGACAGCCGCTACATTTACCCACTGTGTTGTTGGTTATGTGGACGTTGCCACATATAGCGTTGCGCAGTGCACACTTGATTTTGTCCGCTACTTGGTTGTGCAGGAAAGGCATGGCTCGCCTGCAAAAGTACCGGCAGCTGGGATACACTTACTATGGGATAGCCACCGCCATAAGGTATTTAAACCTGTCCACTGAGGATGAGGAAGAGGAGTAGGAGGAACGCTGGAGGATACAGAGGACACAGATGATATACCTCCCTCAAAGAGGATAGCTTGTCCTTGGCTCTGGGCAGCCTGGCAGACATGAGCGACTACATGCTGCAGTGCCTGCGCAACTACCGCCCAGTTACTGCCACATTCTAACTTGTGCTGATTACTGGGTGGCCACCCTGCTGCATCCCCGTTACAAGGACAACGTGCCGTCCCTAATTCCCTCACTGGAGTGTAATAGGAAGATGAGCCCGCTGGTAGACACGCTGCTGATGGCATTCACACCTGACACCGGGGACTCAGTGGAAGCACAAGGTGAAAGCTGAGGAGGAGGAGGAAGAATTTGCCAATGCAGATCGGTGACCACCAACACCTCAGAAGGCGGGGTTATCATGGGCAAAATGTGGAAAAGCTTTGTCATCACGCCACAACAACCTGAATCACCAGCAGATCTGGAACATCTTAGCAGGAGGCAGCATTTCAGCAACATAGTTGAACAGTACACGTACTGACTGATGGGTCTGCCTAGGGAAATAGCTACAGGGTAAGCAGGGGAAGCAACTGCTTTGCGGCCGTGACCTAGAAAGGGACTTTGTCAGGGCCCCCTCAACAGTATATACAGTGGCAGTATAGACAGTGTAGAAAGCGAATGGAACAGCTGCTAGGCCTGGTCTGAGAGAGCGATATTTAGTAGCCACAGGCATGGTGGCATGAAAGAAAGGGGTTTGCCAAAAAATCCTGGGGGAGGGGCGCCCCATTCAAAAATTTGCTATGGTGCCCAATCATTTCTAGCTACGCCACTGGGTCTGACCCATTCAACTTCTGGGTCATCAAATTGGGCACATGTCCTGAGGTTGCCCTTTACACCTTGGAGGTGCTGGCCTATCCTGCAGCCACTGTATTGTCTGAACGTGTGTTTAGCACGGCAGGGGGTTTTATCACAGTCAAGCGCAGCCGCCTGTCCATTTCAAACGGGGAGATGATTTAAAAAACGCTGGCTCCCTCCACTCTGTTTTAACCCACAGTCACTGCATCTGAGCCATGCAATTTACTGTCACACCCCATATGAGTGGTATTTTCTGTAGTACTATTCTCATCAGTTTAATCCCTGTTACATCCCATATCAGGGATTGCCTTTTGTGAAAAAAAATTTAGGCCGGGTACCTTCGACTGCCTTCACTGTGACAGACCAAACTCTCATACACCAAACTGAATTGATTTTAGGAACCAGGAGATGGAAAAAGCAGCTTGATCGGTCCTCTTACTCTCAAATTGGGGCACTGCGCGTGCACAGAGCAATGTGTTGTGACACCCTATATGAGTGTTGTCTTAACTAGTACTATTCCTATCAGTTTAATCCCTGTTACGTACCCTATCCGGGGACGTGTGTCGAATTGATTAAACATTGTTGAATTAACGAACCATTACGACATCATGAAATAATTTAGTTCTGAGCTCTGTACTTGCTTTGTATTGGAATTAATGTTTTTTTTTAATTGTCTGCATTATTTCTAATAAACTATTAAGAGACTTTATTATGATTTTTTATTTAATGTATTAAAAACCCATACAACTTAAAAAAAAAAAAAAAGGTAAATTAATATTTTTTCTATGAAATGTTATCCAGCCGTCCGATCGCTTTTGGTCTGACCATAATGAAGCAACGGCCTTATCATCTGGGGTGTGCCAACACACTCATAGAGGTGATGATTGCTTCATTGTGATACGCAAGCCCCTTCACCACAACAAGGTAACGATCAAGAAGGGGAATTGACACTTGTATGTGCCTTTTTTTTTTGTTTTTTTTTTTGCAGCCACAGTGCTGCACCATAGGACAGAAAAATTAGGCATGTACACATGCCTGAAAAATAGTGGCATTGTTGCAGCCGCTATTGTAGCAGCGGCCAGAAAAATTGATGTTTTCCAGGCAGAAAAGTGACTAAAACATTGCGGCTTGAACCCTAGTTGGTGGTGGAGAATTCACGAAAGTCATCCGGTATGCAGACATTAAATACAGCAGCGTGGGGACCATTTTGATGACAAGGCATGTAATCAGGCCTTTTGTTAGTCAAACGTATCCCCCACTGTCAGTCCCTTCGGGATCCATGCCTCATTCATCTTTATGAAGGTGAGGTAATCAATACTTTTTTGACCGAGGCGACTTCTCTTGTCAGTGACAATGCCTCCTGCTGCACTGAAGGTCCTTTCTGACAGGACAATTGAAGCAGGGCAGGCCAGAAGTTCTATCGCAAACTGAGATAGCTCAGGCCACAGGGTCAAGCCTGCACACCCAGTAGTGAAGGGATTCATCGCTCCTCAGAGTGTCGATATCTGCTGTTAAGGCGAGGTAGTCTGCTACCTGTCGGTCGAGTCGTTCTCTAAGGCTGGATCCCGAAGGGCTGTGGCAATGTGTAGGACTGAAAAAGCTCCACATGTCCTCCATCAACAAGACATCTGTAAATCGTCCAGTCCTTGCCGCCGTGGTAGGACGATTACACTCACCTCTTCCCCTGTTAGATTCCCGTTGTGCTGTGACATCCCCCTTATAAGCTGTGTAAAGCATATTTTTTAGTTTGGTTTTGAACTGCTGCATCCTTTCTGACTTTCGGTAATTTGTTAACATTTCTGCCACTTTCTGCTTATACCGGGGGTCTAGTAGCGTGGCCACCCAGTACAGGTAGTTCTCCTTCATCCTTTTTATATGAGGGTCCCTCAACAGACATGACAGCATGAAAGACCGCATTTGAACAAGGTTGGATGCAGAGCTACTCATTTCCCGTTCCTCCTCCTCACTGATGTCATTGACGGTCTGTTCTTCAACCCAGAACCACGTACAACACCATGGGTCCCAGATAGGTGACAACAACGAGCACCCTGGGGTGCCTGCTGTGGTTGATCTTCCTCCTCCTCAAAGCCGCCACATTCCTCCTCTGACTCCTCTTCCTCATACTCCTCTTCCAGCGTTTCCGCAGGTCCGGCAAGCGCTGATGACAAGACTGTTTCTGGTGGTGATGGTGACCACAACTATTCCTCTTCCTCTTCACGCTCATCTACAGCCTGGTCCAGCACTCTTCGCAGGGCACGCTCCAGGAACAAAACAAACAGGTTTGTCAACTCCTCAAAAGGACACATGAGCCTACAGGCATTGCGCATGAGCGTCCAGTAACGTGGCAAAAAAATTCCCAGCTCCGCAGAGGCTGTCCTAGCACCCCGATCATACAAATACTCGTTGACGGCTTTTTCTTGTTGGAGCAGGCGGTCGAACATTAGGAGTGTTGAATTCCAACGTGTCGGGCTGTCGCAAATCAAGCGCCTGACTGGCATGTTGTTTCGCCGCTGAATATCGGAAAAGTGCTCCATGGCCGTATAGGAACCCTTGAAATGGCCACACACCTTCCTGGCCTGCTTGAGGACGTCCTGTAAGCCTGGGTACTTAGTCACAAAGCGTTGTACGATGAGGTTCAACACATGTGCAATTCAATGCCGACAACAAATTTGTTCCATTGTCACACACCACTTTGCCGATCTCCAGTTGGTGCGGGGTCAGCCACTGTTCCACCTGTGCGTTCAGGGCGGACAGGAGTGCTGGTCCTGTGTGGCTCTCTGCTTTCAGACAAGTCAACCCCAAGACAGCGTGACACTGTTTTATCCGGGATGTGGAATAGCCCCTGGGGAGCTAGGGGGATTCAGCTGATGTGCAGCCAGGCGCCGCAGCAGAAGAGGACTCAGCCGAGGAGGATATCGAAGAGGATGGAGTAGGAGTAGAGGAGATGGCAGTAGGTCTGCCTGCAAGTCGTGGCAGTGTCACCAATTCCACTGCGGAGCCATGCATTCCATACTTGTCAGCCGTCAGCAGGTTGACCCAATGCGCAGTGTACGTGATATACCTGCCCTGACCGTGCTTTGCAGACCAGGTATCAGTGCTCAGATGGACCCTTGCCCCAACACTGTATGCCAGAGATGCCATGACTTCCTTTTCAATGACATTGTAGAGGTTTGGGATTGCCTTTTTGGAAAAAAAAATTTGTCCGGGTACTTTCCACTGTGGTGTCCCAATAGTGGCAAATTTTTTGAAGGCCTCAGACTCCACCAGCTGGTATGGTAAAAGCTGGCGGGCTAAGAGTTCAGTCAAGCCAGCTGTCAGTCGCCGGGCAAGGGGGTGATTCTGTGACATTGGCATCTTACGCTCAAACATGTCCTTGACAGACACCTGACTGTGGGCAGATGAGCAGGAACTGCTGAAGGTGAGAGGCGGAGTGGCGGTTGGTTGAGAGGGGGCAGGTAGGACAGCAGTTGTTGACTTGTCTGAAGATGCTGGACCAGGAGGAGCATGGTGGCTTTGAGTTTGTGTGCTGCTTGTACTCATGTTTGTGTTGATCCCATAGGCGTTTGTGATGTGAGATCATGTGCCTTCGTAAAGCAGTTGTACCGAGGTGGGTGTTGGACTTCCCACGACTCAGTTTCTTTTGGCACAGGTTGCATATGGCATTGATGTTATCAGAGGCAGACACACAAAAAAAATGCCACACTGCTGAGCTTTGCAATGACGGCATTCGGGCGATGGCAACAGCATGCGTTGACTGGCGTGCTGTCTGGCTGACCCCGGGTGCCGATACATGCTGTCTGACTGTGCCACTAACTCCTTGCGACAACCTCCCCCTGCTTCCAACTCGTCTCCTCCTTCTCTCTGTCTCCCCTTCTTAACTTTCCCCCTTTCTTCTCTTCGAGCAGGCACCCACATGGCATCCGTGGACACATCGTCATCATCAACCGCTTCACTTGTATCTGACACCTCAGCAAAAGAAGCAGCAGCGGGTACAACATCATCATCATCACCATCACACTGTACGTCCATGTGTGTAATGCTGCCTGACTGAGACATATCCCTGTAATCTACATCATCTGGCAATAATGGTTGCGCATCACTAATTGCATCCAACTGATGTGTAAATAACTCCTCTGATGGATCAAGTGAAGCAGCTGTGGTGGCTGTAGTGGTAGTGGTGGTGGCGGCGGGCGGGAGCGTGGTAACTTGAGAGCAGGTGACCGAAGCTGAGCTGGAGGAGGATGGTGCGTCAAGGTTCTTAGCGGAAGTAGTTGAAGATTGGGTGTCCTGACTAAGCCAGTCAACTATGTCCTCAGAATTTTTCGGGTTCAGGGTACGTGGCCTCTGAACACTAGGCATTATTCCAGGGACAGTGGAAATCACAGCACTACGACCACGACGACCCCTACGGGGTGGCCTGCCTCTGTCTGTCATTTTTTTTTAGATAAGTGGTACTACGCGTGCTAGGTACTGTGCCACCCGGTATGAGTGGAGGGGCACTGGCAGTGGGCACACTACAGTCTGTGGAAGTGGGCCTGACACACACTGGCAGCAGGAAAGCAACTGAAATTATACTACTGTCTAAAAATTAAATGCCTTATTTATCGGCAAGCTACTTTGCCACCAGGTATCAGTGGTGGGCACTGGCAGTGGGCACACTACAGTCAGTGGAAGTGGGCCTGACACACACTGGCAGCAGGCAAGCAACTGAATTTAGACTATTGTCTAAAAATTAAATGCCTTATTTATCGGCAAGCTACTGTGCCACCTGGTATCAGTGGTTGGCACTGGCAGTGGGCACACTACAGTGGGTGGAAGTGGGCCTGACACACACTGGCAGCAGGCAAGCAACTGAAATTAGACTAATGTGTAAAAATGAAATGCATTATTTATCAGCAAGCTACTGTGCCACCTGGTATCAGTGGTTGGCACTGGAAGTGGGCACACTACAGTCTGTGGAAGTGGGCCTGACACACACTGGCAGCAGGCAAGCAACTGAATTTAGGCTACTGTATAAAAATGAAATGTCTAATTTATCGGCAAGCTACTGTGCCACCCGGTATCAGTGGTGGGCACTGGCAGTGGGCACAGTACAGTGAGTGGAAGTGGGCCTGACACACAATGGCAGCAGGTAAGCAACTGAAATTAGACTACTGTCTAAAAATTAAATGCATTATTTATCGGCAAGCTACTGTGCCACCCGGTATCAGTGGTTGGCACTGGCAGTGGGCACACTACAGTCTGTGGAAGTGGGCCTGACACACACTGGCAGCAGGCAAGCAACTGAATTTAGACTCCTGTCTAAAAATGAAATGCCTTATTTATCGGCAAGCTACTGTGCCACCTGGTATCAGTGGTTGGCACTGGCAGTGGGCACACTAAAGTCAGTGGAAGTGGGCCTGACACACACTGGCAGCAGGCAAGCAACTGAATTTAGACTACTGTCTAAAAATTAAATGCCTTACTTATCGGCAAACTACTGTGCCACCCGGTATCAGTGGTGGGCACTGGAAGTGGGCACACTACAGTCAGTGGAAGTGGGCCTGACACACACTGGCAGCAGGCAAGCAACTGAATTTAGACTACTGTCTAAAAAGTAAATGCCTTATTTATCGGCAAACTACTGTGCCACCTGGTATCAGTGGTTGGCATGAGGGTTCCCATTCCTCATCCGACTGGGTAAGAATCCTGTAGGCCTCTTCAGGAGAATACCCCTTATTTGACATTTAGACGACTAAATTTAGGGGGTATTCCCTGAGACTACCCAAGAAAAAAAGCAAGCCTGTCTTACAAATGGGAGGGTAACGAAGTACAGAAGCCGCTGCGATTGATAAAAAATATCAAAACTGATTTTTTTTATCGCTGCAGCGCTTGTGAAGTGATTGTGCAGTGAATACAAAAAAAATAAAAAAAATTTGTCACTGCGGCGGGGCGGGCGCGAGTGAACGCACGTGTGGGCGACCAATCAGGCTTACCGACCGATCGGGCAAACACTGCGTTTTGGGTGGAGGGGCGAGCTAAAGTGACAGTAATACTATTATAGATCTGACTGTGATCAGTTCTGATCGCTTACAGATACTATAAAAGTACAAATTCTGATTAGCGCTACGCTAATCAGCGAATCAGTGACTGCGGTGCGGTGGGCTAGGCGCTAACGCTAACTACCTACCAAAGGGGCCTTAACTAAATCTAAACCTAACAGTCAATACTAGTGGAAAAAAAAAAGTGACAGTTTACACTGATCACTTTTTTCCCTTTCACTAGTGATTGACAGCTGATTGAAAGGGGTGATCAAGGGGTTAATTGGGGTGATGGTGGGTGATCAAGGCCTATGTGGAGTGTGATTGGTGTACTTACAGTAGATGTGTGCTCTCTCCTGGGTCCAACTGACGAAAAGGACCCAGGAGAGGGCACAAAAGCCATTTAATGCATTATATTTATAAATATAATGCATTATATGGCTTGTGATTCTTTTTTTGAACATCACCAGCCTGCTTCGCGAGATGACTCGCCCGCGTGTTAACGAGGAACAGAGCGACCGCCGAGATCACGCGATCCTGCGTGCGGCGGTCCTAAAGTGGTTAAACTTGGCCAGCCACTGCTGGGACACCAGATTTAGAGGATTGCTATTTTGGCAATTGAATTTCACCCCAGAACGAAATCTATCCTTTGCCGGACACTATTAAACTTGGCCAGCCACAGCTGAAACCACTAATATACGGTTTTGCTAGTTTGGCAATTGAATTTCACCCCAAAACAAAATCTATCCTTTGCCGGACACTATTAAACTTGGCCAGCCACTGCTGGGACACCAGGTTTAGGGGATTGTTATTTTGGCAATTGAATTTCACCCCAGAACAAAATCTATCCTTTGCCGGACACTATTAAACTTGGCCAGCCACTGCTGGGACACCTGATTTAGGGGATTGCTATTTTGGCAATTGCTATCTGTGGCCAGCCACAGCTGAAACCACTGATTTACAGTATTGCTATTTTGGCAATTGAATTTCACTCCAGAAAAATATCTATCCTTTGCCGGACACTATTAAACTTGGCTGGCCACAGCTTAAACCACTGATTTACGGTATTGCTATTTTGGCTATTGAATTTCACCCCAGAAAAAAATATATCCTTTGCCAGACAGCAGACAGTATTACACTTGGCTAGCCACAGCTGGAACACCAGATTTTGGGGATTGCTATTTTGACAATTGAATTTTACCCCTCAATAAAATATAGAAATTTCTATCCTCAGTTTCTAGGGGTGACAATTAGCACAGCGAAGCCCCTGATGTAGGATATAGAAAAAAAAACTAGTATTGATGGATTGATGGACTTGTTGGCAGCTTGTGCTAGTGCACCACAAAACACAAAATGGCCGCCGATCACCCCAGACAAAAGTGACAGAAAAACGATCTGGGCAGCTTAAAAACCAGTGAGCAATTAACTAGCAGAAGTTGACTGATACACAGCTGTAGATTGATCACTTGATTAGGTGTTTTTGCTGAGTTTTCCCTGCCTAATCTCGCCCTCACAGCAGCTACGTCTTATCCCTACACTAATCTGAGCAGAGTGACGTGCGGTGCTACGTGACTTTAGCTTAAATAGAGGCTGGGTCACATGCTGCACTTGGCCAATCACAGCCATGCCATTGGTAGGCATGGCTGTGATGGTTTCTTAGGGCAAGAAGTAAAACGCTAGCTGATTCGTTGTTGTTCAGCCCTTCAGAAAGCGGGAAGAAATTGCCGAACATCGGACCCCAACCCAAATTTGTTTTTTAAATTTCCGAGTCCGTGTCCCGAACACCCCAAAATTCGGTACGAGTTCGAACTATACAGTTCCGGTTCGCTCAACTCTAATCATGGGATAACTCCTTTAATGTATATTTTAGTCTTGAAGATGTAGAATGTCACTATGTGTAACAGCCAATGAGAGTGCATCTATGCAATGAAGAATACTGCTCATGGTTTACTGAGCACCACCCCAGTGCTCCACCTTAACAATCATCATATAGAAATATAGCTGATTGCACAAGCAGGAGATATGCTATGTTTCTGTCTAGTATGGTGGCAGCAGCAATAAATTTAATGCTAATACAAAGCCTATGCCTTTGATTATATTTATTCTGTTTGTTTAATTTTAAAATAAAAGTTGTCTTGGAGATTTTAATATTTCTGGCATTTTCTCATCCTCACCGTCCCTTATTTGCAGATGTTTGTTTATCACTATGAAAAACTGTTCAACTAAAATTTAAATGTCACAGCTTTGCAGGGAACAGATGATAACATAATAACAGGAGTGAAAGCAGTTTGAAGCAACGCTTTTATGTTACCAGGTGATTAGATACATCATTAAAAGATCCATAGCGCTGATGTTTTTCTGCTTCAACTAAAATAAAAAGATTTTTTTTTTTTTAGCAACAATAGTTTATTCTTTACATTGCTCAAGTGCTATTTAAGTGCTCATATTGAATGGTAAGAGTTATATTATACGTTCTTGTCCAATGCTTCATTATTTCAACTAGTGTTGAGGGAATCGAGATTCAGATCCAAGATCCGAAGTCGATTCCTTCAAAACTTTGAATGCTGTATGGAGATTCATCTCCGTACAGCATTCAAATATATGTGCTCCGGCGAGGGGAAAAACTTCGGACCTTAATTCTTTAACTTGACCATTTTAAAACTTGGATCCAAAGTCGGCTTCAGTACCGACGTACCAGCCGGTACCGAAGTCGACTTTGGATCCAAGTTTCAAAATGTTTTTTAAGTTTAAAAATCGATGGCCGAAGTTATTCACCAAAGTCTCGCGTTGCTGAAGCCCATACAATTTAATACTGTACAGAGACAGATCTTCATACAGCATTAATACTAAGTTTTGAACAAATCGACTTTGGATCTTGGATCCGAAGCTCGATTTGCTCAACACTAATTTCAGCCTTGTTATAGGAAGATTTTGTGGATTGAAATCACCAGCCCATCCATATCTATGAAAATGTCTAAATAGCAGTAAAAAAAAAATGAATGGTAAAATGCAGTTTTACAATAGTAAAATAAATTAGGGAGAGTTCATACCAGCCTTCCGCTTTCCATAATAGCATTCCGTTCAAATCCGATTAAAATAGAAAATAATGGAATTGCTGTAGCGGAAAGCCAAGCTGGCCAACATTCTGTTTTATCTGTCCTAATAGAGTTGAATAGAGAAAAAAAAAAAAAAAACAGAAAGCAGCAATTCGTCTGGTTTCCATTACTTTGGATGGGAAAATGTCCTGCATATGAAATGTGTTTATTTATTTTTTTATTCAACTTTATTAGGATGGATTAAAACATAATGCCTGTGAGATGGCTGCACATGCCCAGTTTCATCCTTCAACTGCCTCCTTAGCTGTGATAGGGTGAGAGGAAAATGAGCCTGCACCCTGAGCTGCAGCAGAAAAGACACTCCCTTTGAGCTAGGAAAGATAGGTAAAAGCAGCACACGACGGTCTCCCCGGGTACCACCGGAATGCATCAGCTGTATCAAAACCGTAGCTCCAATGCGGTCACACCATATAGTAGAAAAAACGAGCTACAGCAGCATCTCCAATGGTCTTCTTTATTTTAAATACTTCAAAGCATGTACACAATAATTAAATGGAATATTTTGGCTGTAATTTGTCTTTGTCAAGCATGAATATAAATGAACAAACCCACATATAAATAGTATATCACCTACCCTCCTCTCACACCGTGCCTCCAATCCCCAGTCCAGGGGCTGTCTCACCTATCACCAAAACCAATCATAGTATACAACACTTTCAATTCCCACTTTGCATAATGGATTGAATCACCTGTGTCCCGATTGTATTTCGGCATCTCAATTTCATGCTGTGATCGTGTCTGTATGGTGCAATTGTGCATGTCCGTACGTCAGGATGCTACAGCGTCTCCGGGGTAACAGAGTTTGGCAACCGCTGAGAGTAGCTTGTGGATACGAGAATAATCTCGCGGTATTGCCGAACTCCATTACCTTGACTTACGGACATGCGCAATTGCACCATACAGACGCGATCGCAGCATGGAATTGAGATGCAGAAATACAATCGGGACACAGGTGATTCAATCCATTATGCAAAGTGGGAATTGAAAGTGTTGTATACTATGATTGGTTTTGGTGATAGGTGATACAGCCCCTGGGCTGGGGATTGGAGGCACGGTGTGAGAGGAGGGTAGGTGCTATACTATTTATATGTGGGTTTGTTCATTTATATTCATGCTTGACAAAGGCTGATTACAGCCAAAACGTGTCATTTGATTCCTGTGTACATGCTTTGAAGTACTCGAAATAAAGAAGACCATTTGAGATGCTGCTGTAGCTCGTTTTTTCTACTCCCTTTGAGCTGTCAGCTTGATATAAATCTATCAGAGCAATAAGTGGGGAGATCTCTGGATCCATGTGAGGTGCAGGGCTGGTTCTAGCTTTGTTAGAAAGAGATTGTCATGTATTATTATTATATGATTTTCATTTTTTAACATTAGTCATGAGATTACCCTTTTCCTTTTCAAACTCTGATACGAGAAGTTTAAAGGCATTCTTTGGGAATGATGTAAAAAGGCTGCAAGCAACCAGTCCTAGAGTGTGAGCAGGACTGGTTGCCTCCACTTGCAGAGCTGCCTAAGGGGGAAGTGGGCGGGAGGGTTATACTAGATATTGGTGAGTTCTCCAGGCTTCTCTGCCATAATGGCAAATTAAAGGCAGGATCACATTCTAGGACAGGTTGCCTCTGCCATTTTAAATAATTCCCAGAGAATTCTTTTAACTAACCCCAGTTCCACAAATAGAGATTAAAAAAAAAACTTGAAGACTGGGTCCATTAATGTAATCCTGCAGCAATTAACCATTACACTTTTTCCATTAGCTATTTTGTACGTAAAGGGAATGTGTCATCAGAAAACAATTTACTGTTTAAATCCTTTTTTATGTTTTACATATTTTCAATTTTTTTTTAATGATGTTACTTTTAATTTTCCATGTCAATATCTACAGTTAAACAAGAGACATAAACCCATGCAGTTTTCACACTGGCCACTAAGTTAATAATAGGTGTCACTTCTTGGTCTATACAGATACCATTACTGCAGTTACCTGCTTATCTGTCATTCTAGACCTGCATGTAATGATATCCCCTCTGTGTATAGATAAGAAAGGATCCACCATTCACAATAGGTTATTGTCAGAGATTATTTATTCTTTCCTTGTACTTTGACCTCTGCACAGGGCACAGAGCATGCCTAGAATTCAATGAGGTCCCTTCTAGACCATTGTGTGTATGACCCATGAGGCTGCTGTAAAGAAGTTTTTATAATGCTTTCTAAATGTTATTAAGAACAACTCAAGAAAGATAGCTGCCCCCATAATCATGTTCAGAAAAACAGAACAAATAAATCTGTAATCAGAAAATAAAAATAGATTGGAAAAAAGAATTTGTGTTGTTATCTTGTTTTAACTGGCAGATACAATTTTTGCTCACACATTTTGGACATGAGAGAACATCTTGAGGTTCGATTCAGGTTCACTGAATTTTTTAAAAAGTTTGGTTTGGACCCAAATCGATTCGGGCCAAGCCAGATTGGCACCACTGGCCCTGGAAACTGGTATATAACACACTCTAGTCTCATAGGACTGTAGGAATTTCTAGGAAAACATTTTATCTCTTCATTAATTTTTAATGAATATTTGCTTTTTCTTTCCTGCCTCCCCCCTTCTAAGTTCTTGAATGCAATGATAGCCATAGTAAATCATGGCTGAGTGACACTGACATACATAGATATGGGTTTGAAGACATTATAAACAGCATGTTTAAAAACACAACGTGCCGTCACGTGTTATGCTTTCTCATATTTTAAAGCTTCCAAAAATTGTCCCTTATTGGGAGCAGATGGTGATTAAAAGACATAAATAAATAAATAAATAAATAAATAAATAAATAAATAAATAAATAAATAAATAAATAAATATGTGTTGAGCAAGCATGCTTGACCGAACACTAGTGGAGTCTGGACTCACACTGAGGAAATCCCTCAGTGTGAGTTCGGGGCTTAGGAGTCCCTGCCCTGACTCCATATATAGCTATGTCTATATATGGAGTCAGTGCTTAAGGACACCCAGTGTATTTAAATCTAATGTGTTTCGGAAAAGTTCCTGTTGGGATTTTAACCTATGACCTTCTGCATTTGAGGCAAGACACTTAACCACACAGCCACAAGAGTTGAATTAGCAGTTACAAAAAAATAAATAAAAATAAATAAATTGAGACTTCTACTATAGACTCTGTTATAGCTCAATCTGCTAAATCTATACACATGACAGCTGCCCCAGAAAACTCAGCTCTGCTATATCTCTATATATGACAGCTGCCCCAGCACACTCAGCTTTGCTATATCTCTATATATATGACATCTGCACCAGCACACTCAGCTCTGCTACATCCATACACATGAGGGCTGCCCCAGCACACTCAGCTCTGCTATATCTCTATATATGCAAAAAGATTGTGGAGCCCCAGTTATGGGTCTACAACACAGTGAAAGCCAGATATCCCTCAAAGGAAGGAAAAACAAGCAAAGGGGTGTCTCCATTACAGAGATCACCAAAACCACCATATTAAGTGGCCCCTATGTCAAAATCCCGCTCTTTTACAAGCTTTAAGGATGTGACAGGGAAGACCTAAGCAAGTTATCCATCCACAGACAGCTGTTTCGGGGTGTTGCCCCTCATCAGTGTGGAGTAGGATTCTGGCTAACCGGGAGCAATGCTTTGGTGACTACTCAAACAAAGCAATAGCTGATCTTAGGGAGACCAGCTACAAAAATACCGTGGAGCCTCACTTAAGAGTCTCAAACACAGCAATCCAAAGTGCAAAGCTCCCTGGGAAACATAAAATGCAAAAGATTGTGGAGCCCCAGTTATGGGTCTACAACACAGTGAAAGCCAGATATCCCTCAAAGGAAGGAAAAACAAGCAAAGGGGTGTCTCCATTACAGAGATCACCAAAACCACCATATTAAGTGGCCCCTATGTCAAAATCCCGCTCTTTTACAAGCTTTAAGGATGTGACGGGGAAGACCTAAGCAAGTTATCCATCCACGGACAGCTGTTTCGAGGTGTTGCCCCTCATCAGTGTGGAGTAGGATTCTGGCTAACCGGGAGCGATGCTTTGGTGACTACTCAAACAAAGCAATAGCTGATCTTAGGGAGACCAGCTACAAAAATACCGTGGAGCCTCACTTAAGAGTCTCAAACACAGCAATCCAAAGTGCAAAGCTCCCTGGGAAACATAAAATGCAAAAAGATTGTGGAGCCCCAGTTATGGGTCTACAACACAGTGAAAGCCAGATATCCCTCAAAGGAAGGAAAAACAAGCAAAGGGGTGTCTCCATTACAGAGATCACCAAAACCACCATATTAAGTGGCCCCTATGTCAAAATCCCGCTCTTTTACAAGCTTTAAGGATGTGACGGGGAAGACCTAAGCAAGTTATCCATCCACAGACAGCTGTTTCGGGGTGTTGCCCCTCATCAGTGTGGAGTAGGATTCTGGCTAACCGGGAGCGATGCTTTGGTGATATATATGACAGCAGTCCAAGCACACTCAATCTGCTAAATCTATACACATGACAGCTGCCCCAGAAAACTTAGCTCTGCTATATCTCTATATATGACAGCTGCCCCAGCACACTCAGCTTTGCTATATCTCTATATATATTACTGTTGCCCCAGCACACTCAGCTCTGCTACATCCATACGCATGACAGCTGCCCCAGCACACTCAGCTCTGCTGTATCTCTATATATGACAGTTGTCCGAGCACACTCAATCTGCTAAATCTATACACATGACAGCTGCCCCAGAAAACTCAGCTCTGCTATATCTCTATATATGACAGCTGCCCCAGCACACTCAGCTCTGCTACATCCATACACATTACAGCTGCCCCAGCACACTCAGTCCTGCTATATCTCTATATATGACAGCTGCCCTAGCACATTCAATCTGCTAAATATATACACATGACAGCTGCCCTAGCACACTCAGGAAAAACTGACCTAGGTTCAGTGATGTGCGCAAACAACCAGGATGGCGTTACCCCGGAGCACGTTTCGGCGTTCCCCTGGACGAAATGCGCGTTGGGGTAACACCATCCTGGTTGTTTGCGCACATCACTGAACCTAGGTAAGTATCTCGTCTGCCTTGGCTTTTTAGGTTTTCCTCATACCTTTATATGATATTTACATTCAAGTTCTGTGCATGTTGACCATTAGAGATGTCCAGAACTATTCGCCAGCGAAGAGTTCCCGGTGAACCTAGCTTGTTCGCGTCTGCCGCGGCGGGCGAATATATGCGATGTTCGCTTTCGCCCGTATACTTTATCATTTAGCAAACGTTGACCCTGTACCTCACAGTCAGCAGACACATTCCAGCCAATCAGCATACCCTCCCTCCCAGACCCTCCCACCTCCTATCTAAATGCAAGGACAGCATCCATCTTAGATTCATTCTGAAGCTGCAGTGTTAGTAATTTTAAATCGCAATGCGATTAATATAACCTGTATTATTCGCATTGCGATTGCAACTTAGATCTGAGTTCCTAATGGTTGTATTGCTAGAATATAACGAAGATAACGAATATAGCACTATATTCTCAATCTTCGTTATATTCTAGCAATACAACAACCATTAGGAACTCAGATCTAAGTTTAATTCGCAATGCGATTAATAGAACCTGTATTAATCGCATTGCGAATTCAACTTAGAGCTGAGTTCCTAATGGTTGTTGTATTGCTAGAATATACATTATATTCTAGCAATACAACCATTAGGAACTCAGCTCTAAGTTGTAATCGCAATGCGAATAATACTTACAATTATTAATCGCTTTGCGAATCCATTTGATTCCTCTATTTGATTGTATATGACGGTTGACTATGACTACCACCAATGTTCTGCTGCCTCCAAAGCAAGATATCTGAACCCCCCAGGGCCATTTGGGCGTTTATATATAGAAAACGCATCAAAAACGCATCAACCAGTGTGCCTCCAGCCAAAGGCTGTCCGGGCATGCTGGGAGTTGTAGTTTTGCAAAAGCTGGAGGCACACTGGTTGGGAAACACAGGTCTAGATCATTACTCTGCCCAAATCAATATTCAGCTACATGGTTTAGAAAATATGCTGTCAAACAATGATCCTAGGTTTTGGTATAGACACATGATCTAGACTACTATATTTGCCTATACCAAATGTAAATATGCAACCAAATGTGGCAAAATACACAAAAAAATAAAATAAAAAATAAAAAAATGATAAAAACGCATATGCGTTTTTGATGCTTTTTCTATCAAAAACGCCTGAATGGCCCCTGGGGGGTTCAGATATCTTGCCTCGGAGGCAGCAGAACATTGGTGGTAGTCATAGTCAATCGTCATATACAATCAAATAGAGGCATCAAATGGATTCGCAAAGCGATTAATAATTGTAAGTATTATTCACATTGCGATTACAGCTTAGAGCTGAGTTCCTAATGGTTGTATTGCTAGAATATAACGAAGATTGAGAATTCAATCTTCGTTATATTCTAGCAATACAACCATTAGGAACTCAGCTCTAAGTTGAATTCCAAATGCGATTAATGCAGGTTATGTTAATTGCATTGCGAATTCAACTTGCCACACTCTGCGTCAACTACGTTATTTTCCATGGGAGTTTTGCCATGGACCCCCCTCCGGCATGCCACAGTCCAGGTGTTAGTCCCCTTGAAACAACTTTTCCATCACTATTGTGGCCAGAAGGAGTCCCTGTGGGTTTTAAAATTCTCCTGTCTATTGAAGTCTATGGCAGTTCGCACTGTTCGCACGTTCGCGAACATTTGTGGAAATTCGCGTTCGCCATTCGCGAACGGAAAGTTTTATGTTTGCGACATCTCTATTGACCATCACTCTTTTCAGTGTGGTCAGGTTATTTAGACTTTACCTAACTCCCATAATATGTTCATATATGCATATTTATATTGTGTTTACTTCATTATTGTTGGTTGGTGTGCGACGCCTGTTTGGCGCTTTTCTGTAAATTCCCTTCCCCCCACGTTTTAATGGCATAAATATATTTTTATGATGTTATAAATAAAGATTTACACTCTTTCATAAAGGTATTGTGTGAGCTCCAATTTTCTCTTGCCTTTTGTATTACTCGGGAGCTTATACTGAGTCACCTGCGCATTGGCCCTTTGTATCATCACAAAACCTCTGTGTGGATATGTTTTCCAAACATGTTTCGCTACTTTAGGGTCTCTCATGGTCGCTTTTTTTTTTTGTTTTATGTAGATAAATAGTCTAGTGGTTAAAGTTCTGGGCTACATTGCAGATGCCCTGAGTTCAAATCCCATCATACCCTTTTTTAGAAATAGAGGTTAAATTAGATTTATATATTTTATATTTTTCTTAGAGATATAGCAGAGCTGAGTGTGCCAGGGCAGCTGTCATATACATATAGATATAGCAGAGCTGAGTGTGCTGGGACAGCGTTCATGTGTAGGGATGTAGTAGAGCTTAGTGTGCTGGGACAGCTGTCATATATAGAGAAATATCAGATCTGAGTGTGCTGGGGCAGCTGTCATGTGTATAGATGTAGCAGAGCTGAGTGTGCTGGAGCAGCTGTCAAATATATAAAGATATAGCAGAGCTAAGTGTGCTGGGGCAGCTGTCATGTGTATAGATGTAGCAGAGCTGAGTGTGCTGGGGCAGCTATCATATATAGAGATATAGCAAAGCTGAGTGTGCTGGGGCAGCTGTCATGTGTATAGATGTAGAAGAGCTGAGTGAGCTGTGCCAGCTGTCATGTGTATGGATGTAGTAGCGCTGAGTGTGCTGGGAAAGCTGTCATATATAGAGATCTAGCAGAGCTGAGTGTGCTAGAGCAGCTGTCATGTGTATGGATGTAGCAGTGCTGAGTGTGCTGGGGCATCTGTCATATATAGAGATATAGCAGAAATGATTGTGCTGGGACAGCTATCATATATATAGAGATACAGCAGAGCTAAGTGGGCTGGGGCAGCTGTCATGTGTATAGATGTAGCAGAGCTAAGTGGGCTGGGGCAGCTGTCATGCGTATAGATGTAGCAGACCTGAGTGTGCTGAGGCAGCTGTCATAAATTGAGATCTAGCTGAGTTTGCTGGGGCAGCTATTATATATAGAGATATAGCAGCGCTGAATTTGCTGGGGCAGCTGTCATGTGTATGGATGTACACTGGCCATTACCGCTGTAACAGAGTCTACAGTAGAAGTCTCATACTTTTTTTTTTTGTAATTGGCAATACAGCTTTCATGGCCTTTTCAGTGCCTTTTCTGAAATACAGGCTAAATTGTGTGTCATAGCTATATATGGAGTCATAGCAGGGACTCCTAAGCCGAACTAGAGTCCTAACACCCTCCCCTCTTCCCAGCAGGAAGTGCCGGGGGTTCACCCATTGACTTACATTGTGCTGGGGTGCATCGCAAACACACGAGCACTTTGATGCTCACTATCCACTAATATATATATAAATTAATGTTGTTGGGTGACCAAGCATCCAAAAATGACACTTTGTCTGGATCAGAATGCCTCTCCATATGAGTGTTAATTGTAAGAAGAAAAATTGTCAAATCTCTCTTTTAATTGGGAGCAGCAGCGGTGCACTGTGGATGTGGAAAGGGTAGGGTAATAAGAGGCATGTGGTCACAATAGTAGAAGCAGCATAGCATGATGTATACTATAGGTAGTGGTAGAAGTAGTAGTAGTGGTGGTAGTAGTTACACATGCTTAGCATTAATAGTGGTGGCAATAGAGGATTAGCAGTGAGGAGCAGCAACTGAGGTGATGCGGCAGCAGCAACCATATGGTACATGTTGGCAGGCAGCAGAATGATGGAGGAAACAGCAGCCATATGGAACATGATGATAGGCAAGCTGCAGCAGTGGCATAATGACAAAAGTGGCATGATCGAGGCAGCAGCCCTACGGAACTTGCTGGTAGGCAGGCTGGAGCAGTAGCCTGATGAAAGCAGCATCATGACGGAAGCAGCAGCCATATGGAACATGTTTTTAGGCAGTCAGCACAAGTGGCATAAAGATGGCAGTGGCATGAAGGAGGCAGCAGCAGCCATATGGAACAGGCAGGCAAACGGAAACAGTGGCAAGATGGGGAACTCTCAGCAAGGCTACATCTATTCATCAGCCTGAGCCAAATGCATGGGAAAATCCTCCTGAATCCAAGCTTGGTTCATTTTGATAAAAATAATGTTTTGGTCGCTAGTAGTGTTGATCACGAATATTCGAAATGCAAATTTTTATCGCGAATATTTGCACTTCGAAAATGTGTGAATATTTAGAATATAGTGGTATATATTCGGAATTTCGAATATTCGAGATTTTTTTTTTAAACAGTACACATGATCCCTCCCTTCTTCTAGCTTATGGGCCAATAAGAAGGCTGCAATATATTTTATTTTAGGAGTAGTGTTGATTGCGAATTTTCGCAATGCGAATTTTCACAATCAATAAAATAATGACTGGAGATCACGAATTCTCAAATATATGGCAAATATTCGCCCAAATATTTGCAAAGTATCGCAAATTCGAATATTGCCCCTGCCACTCATCATTACTCATCACTAGTGATGAGGCACAGGTCTTTCATTTTCTACTCATTTTATTATGTGGCCTATTTAACGCTTTCCCTGGCAAGAAGATATATATTATATGCCCTTGCAGGGTGGCAATTCGGTAGCCAAGGACATACCTCATATGTCCTTGCTACTGATGGACAGATCTCAGGCTGTTTAAGGCCTAATTCACACGTCTGTAGTGTGTTTTGCGGAAACACGGATCCGCAAAACACGGACGGCTGCAATGTGCATTCCGCATTTTGCGGACCGCACATTGCTGGCACTATATAGAGAATGCCTTCTCTTGTCCGCAATTGCGGACAAGAATAGGACATGTTCTATTTTTTTGCGGAAACGGAAACACGGATGCGGAAACACGGATGCGGAATTGCGGATGCTGACATCACATAGTGTGCTGTCCACATTCATTCCTGCCCCTTTGAAATGAATGGGTCTGCAACCCTTCCGCAAAATTGTGGATGAGATGCGGATCCATTTTGCAGACGTGTGAATTTGGCCTAACAATATCAGGATTGCAGCTCTAACAGAGATAAATCACAAGGATGTATTAAATACATCCTTTGCAGGGAAAGGGTTAAATAGGCTTCATATTAAAATGTCTGATAAACTTGGAAATTGAAGGACTCATGGAAAAGAGGATGATATTTTGGACTGGATGGCTCACTCTTTCGCTTAGTCACTGCAGAATGATGTCACCTCTGAGTCTGACGCTGTGCATTTGAGCCAGAGTTCAGTGCATTCCTCCTTGCAGCCCCAGAAAAGCCTCTTATTTGCATCATCTCTGTATTCACTATCCTGTCCTAGAGGGATGTTCTTTTTCCCTAAAAAGATCCAACACCCCATGTAGTATGGAAGATACTCAAGAAAGTCTTCCTGTTGCTGAGTTGTGTCAGAACAGTCAGTATTTGGACTGTCATGAGCAGGTAGTTCAGGCAGAGAACCTTATGACTGAAATGCATAGCTGTGTTAATGTTGGTAGTAGTACTGGCACTTATAAAAATGGGGGTGGTGGTAAGGGCACTAGTAGTCATAGTGAAAGTAGCACATTTGGCAAATACAAAGGAGAGAATCATGAGAGAGGCCAAGAAGCCCATGACAGTGGAGCCCATATGACAGTCTCACAGTGGCCGTGTGGGTGAAGACTATGATGATGATTTTGTGTTGGACAGGATCTGGGAACCAGATTGAGGTGATAAGGAGCAGATGACACCAAAACATCTAAAAAACAAAAACTGCCCTCTGCTTCTTTTGGTCATCTTGTAAACTGGTGATGCTGCTAATAGTATTGGTGCAGGCTCAAAACGTATCAGACCTAGGCTAATCTTAGCTGCTGGTAGCTCTGTGCAGGTATCTCCTGTAAGACAATAATACTCCAGAGCACAACTGCTATGTGCAAGATCTGCAGGATGAAAATAGAAAGTGGGAGTTCAAACACAAACATAGGCACCATGGCTCTATTTTGTTCATATTAGATGGCATCAGAAGACCAAGTAAAAAAAATAGAAATGGCCAGCAATCGGATCAAGGCTATCCTTCTCTCAGTCTTCTTTGTTGTAGCCAGGCAACATCCACAGGACATGCAGGGGGTCATTTACTATGCTGAAATTGGGCATATTTCAGGCACATATAGCAGTGCAATGGTTAGTTGCGCTGCTATCTGAGACTTGCCCCGCTCATGCCAGGTCAAAAATTGTGGTTGTAGTGTTGGGGGCAGGGAAGAGAACGAGCTGGCAGACCCGTCTTATTTACAATTTTTTACATGTTTTAGCATTAGAAAAGGGTCTACATGTAAGACTGTTCAGAAGTGGTCTTACATTTAGAACTGGCACTGGATGCGCAGAAGTTATAGAGAGGCCTGCACCTCTTTATAACTTTGGCAGAACCACCCCCAGTTTATTACTTTATTAAGACTGGCGTCTAAAATGCCAAATATAATTATACAATTTTACAATTATACATGCCCAGCAATCCACTTAGAAGCTTAAAGGCGTTATCCAGTAATTAACATTGATGACCTATCACCGTACATCGGTCACATGGCCTAGTTGCAGCTCAGCTCCATTGAAGGAAATGAGCTGAGCTGCAATACCAAACACAGCTACTGTACTAAGTATAGAGCTGTGCTTGGAGACCTGCCAGGAGCCGACTGCTCTCACCAGAGCTCCGGTGGCAATGGTGGATCCCTGAAACAGCTGATTGGCAGTCGTGCCAGGACTTGGAGCCCCCCCCGGTGTGATAATAATGACCTATCCATGACCTATCCATTCTTAGATAACCCCTTTATCTCCCACCAGGTCAATTTTCTGGAAGTCCAGTGGTTACAGTACAACTTAGGCCTCTTTCACCCGGGCGTCATGTTTCACGCCCGGATAAGAGGTGGGCGCGTTGCGGAAAAATGCGCAATTTTTCTGCGCGAGTGCAAAGCGTTTTAATGCGTTTTGAACACACGTGGGAAAAATCGGCATGTTTGGTACCCAGACCCGAACCAGGACTTCATCACTGAAGTTCAGGTGTGGGTTGAGTATTCTGTAGATTTTATTATTTTCCCTTATAACATGGTTATAAGGGAAAATAATAGCATTCTCAATACAGAACGCTTAGTAAAATGTGGATGGAGGGGTTAAAAATAAAAAAAATTTAATCACCTTATTCACTTGATCATGTAGTTGCTTTCTCTTCTTCAATCATTAGCTGCCAGATAAAGGACCTGTGATGACATCACTGAGCTCATCACATGGTCCAATCACATGGTCCATCACCATGGTGATGGACCATGTGATTGGACCATGTGATGTGACGTCTCCCCAGGTCCTTTATCTGGCAGCTAATGCTTGAAGATGAGAGAAGAGATCCGCAACTACGCGATCAAGTGGATAAGGTGAGTTAATTTTTTATATTTTTAACCCCTTAATCCACATTTTAGTAAGCATTCTGTAGTGAGAATGCTATTATTTTCCCTTATAACCATGGTATAAGGGAAAATAATAAAGATCGGGTCCCATCTCTTAGCAACCTTGTGGGAAAATCGCACTGCATCCGCACTTGATTGTGGATGCTTGCGATTTTCACGCAGCCCCACTCACTTCTATGGGGCCTGCATTGCGTGAAAAATGCACAATATAGAGCATGCTGCGATTTTCACGCAATGCAGAAGTAATGCGTGAAAATAACCCCTCATGTGCATAGCCTCATAGAAACTAATGGGTCCGGATTCAGTGCGGGTGCAATGTGTTCACATCACACATTGCACCCGCGCGGAAAACTCGCCCGTGTAAAAGCGGCCTTCGTGAATTACACTGCTTTAATGGAACTTATGGAATGCACTCAGGCTTAATAGCAAATACCTAGCTTCCATTATTTCTCCAAAGGCCATCCTTACCTTGTATTCTCACATGTTGGAAAATGTGGGCTGCTCCTTGGAAATGTCACTGTGCGGCAAGGTACATGCCAGTGTGGACACCTGGAGCATCAGTTATGGCCAGATACAGCATATCTTTTTCATGGCTGACTGGGTAAAATTTTGGAGCAACAGAAGTGACACAGCACAATAGCAATGGGGTTAAGTTCGATTTACACCTTCAGATTTGCACTGCTCTGGTTTCCACACCAAGTACATATACACCTCTTCTACATTCTCCTCAATTAACATCTTTCTATCCCCAACAGAAAGAGGGCAGATCATTGCCTCTTGTCCACCTCCCTCCTTTCATATGTGTAATATGAAGAATTGGCATGTTGTTCTAGAACTGTTGTTCTAGAACTGATGAACTTGGGGGAAAGAAGCCAAACAGCAGATCAGTTGCTAATCTGCTATTACAAGTAGCAGAAGCTACATCACCAGCACCAGCCAATTCAGCTTGATGAACATGATGTAGCAGCTTTTTCAAGTGCCGCACCAAGCTGGCATGCATCAGTAAATGTATACACCCCTGACTGTGGCCTTTTTATGGCATATGCACTGTTCCCTGACCCCATGGACTTCTGGTCAATCAGATTGAAACAATGGCCAGAACTGGCCCAGCTTTTCCAGTCTCCAGTGTACTATCAGAGAGGGTATTCAGCGCGGTAGGTGGTGTCGCCATGCCTAAGTGGACAAAACTGTCCTCCACAAGTTTGGAAAACATTAAGGTGGTCAATTATTATCCAGAAATATGTCTATATTAGGCAGATTTTTGGCGCAGATCGTGGAGCAAAGGTTATCTGTGCCGCAATCTGCTACTTTACCCTGCTCACGTCAGGTCTAAATGTAAGCCAGCAAGGAAGCTGGATGAGCCAAAGTTATCTAGAGGCCGGTGCCTTGTGGGACCTAAAAGCTGCCAGGATGGATCTGATAAGTGATAATGTCATTATTTAGCTCACAGGAAGTCAGCTACATGGGAGAGACCAAGTCCCTGGGGCTGCTGGTCAGACTTGGAGTCACATGAATAAGTTCAAACTAATAAAAAAAAAAAAAAAGTTTTTGATTAATCTGTAGTGTACTTTTGAAGGGGTGGCACCTTACATGTGAAAGCGCTTCTATCTTTTATCTTGGGCACTTTTTGCCCCACCTATCCCACAGACGACCTTGATTAGGTGGTATACATAGCTCTGCGTGCTCCTCCTCTCATTGGTTTCTTGGTGCACACAGAGGTAACTAGGAGCAGCACACTATATGTGCAGGGTTTTCTCTCTGAATGTAGATGACCAATGGCATAGATAGGTTTATAGTAGGATCTGCCTGACTCAGACCACCTTGGCCCGGGTAGGCGGGCACAGATGTGTTTTTATCAAAATCTATTGAGGGCTTTGTACATATATAATGTTTGCATCTATTTTGTGAATTATTTTCTGTGATTTTTCTTTTACACATCACATGAGTTCCCAAAATAAAAAGGTTTAAAATGTATTGATGCAAGCTAAAATATTGGTGGTTAGTTAGCAGTATATGTAATATATGTATATATATATATATATATATATATATATATATATATATATATACACAAATAAAACTGAAGTGTTTTTTTTAACCCGCTTTGGCCCACTCTTACTGTCAGACGTCACTGCGCGAAAATAGTGGAAACATGTCAAACAGGATATAACACCAGTGGAGGGATTAGGAGTCACAATACCCCCCTACAACTACTTTGCTCATTATTACTGACAGTGGCAATAACTGAAATTGTGCAACATATCCTAGCAGCTGAAGATTACCAAAACTTCAAAAACAAAAAATGAGAGAAAATATTGCCTAAATGTAAAGGCAAAACACAACGGATATGATGGATACTCTTACCTGCCTATAGTTTGTGCCAAATCTTATAGCACTGGCATGTTGGTTTAAAAACAGCAAATATTTAAAAGACTTTTAAGCAAATTGCCTCTATGTAAAAAGCCTATTATTTTCTATTGTCCCATTTCCATTGTCTACAGTATATTCATTTTGTCATTGTGGCTTATTTCCTGTACACCACAATGCTAAACAATGCACTTCCATCTTCTGCCGAGCACCTGCGCTCAATGCCTGAAATTTGAATGAAGCATGTTATACAGAAATTTCTGCACAAACATCTCAGTGGTCCTGTTTTACTGTACAGAAGAGTTTAATCTTGACGCTGCTGGTTCGCCTAATTTTTTGGGAAAAATGTGCTTCGATCCGAATTTATTTGTGGCGAATCGCGTTAAAAAACGGCTATTTCCAGGCTGCAGAGAGTACTTATAGGGGGGTAGAAAACCGTGCCTTGCAGTAACACGCATAGGGAGTCTGCTGTAGTAGTAAAAAAATACTGTCTGTCAGTATGACAAGCACATGACAGGTGTCGCTCTTATTTGGGTGGTCACGGCGCCAAAACTGAAGCCTACTCCTTTTACACCCTCTTCAGCTATTTCCACATAGATGTCTACAGAACCTGTTCTATTAAACTCTTCTGCAAGTAGAGCCCCCCAACAGAGTGGCGTGCGAGTCAGTAGTTAGTTTGTGCTGACGTCACTGATTAATCTTCCCCATTTTCTGATCCTTCAGAACAATAACCCAGAAAAATCGGATCCTGTCTGTGGAGCATACACTTTAACTCTATCAGTATTGCTAAAGGCAAAAAAACAGGAGTGGATCTAAAACAGAGATGACACGTGAATGGAATATTTGCATGTCTTCTGTGTTTTCTACCCACTCTTGCTTTTGGCTACCAAATCATAAGCCAATTCTGATGGAACAATACAGGCCTTAAAGCTGCTACACAGGCAGGATCCATTGTGCGTCTCATTTTTCCTTAATTCTGACAGATCAGAAGAAGTGTCAAATAAATGATGATGTCAGTCAGGCCAAAAGCCAAAATAGTGGACCTGTCATGAAGTGGGGAGGGTGGGAACAGCATGAGAAGTCCACAGAGTGGACGTATGACATAGTGGTGAGGTGGTATATGTAGGGCAGCTCATGGTGGTGAGGTGGCAGCAGCTTGAGGAGACCACAGAGCGGCACAATGACAGAGTGTGGAGGTGGCAGCAGCATGAGTAGGCCACAGAGTGGCACAATGACAAGTCTGGAGGTGGCGGCTGCATGAGGAGACCACAGAGTGGCACAATGACAGAGTCTGGAGGTGCTGGCAGCATGAGTAGGCCACAGAGTGGCACAATGACAGAGTCTGGAGGTGTCGGCAGCAGCAGCATCAGGAGGAGGCCACAGAGTGGCACAATGACCGAGTTAGAAGGTGGCAGCAGCATGAGGAGACCACAGAGTGGCACACTGACAGAGTCTGGAGGTGGCTTTAGCATGAGTAAGCCACAGAGTGGCACAATGACAGAGTGTGGTGGTGGCAGCAGCATGAGTAGGCCACAGAGTGGCACAATGACAAGTCTGGAGGTGGCGGCTGCATGAGGAGACCACAGAGTGGCACAATGACAAAGTCTGGAGGTGCTGGCAGCATGAGTAGGCCACAGAGTGGCACAATGACAGAGTCTGGAGGTGTCAGCAGCAGCAGCATCAGGAGGAGGCCACAGAGTGGCACAATGGCCGAGTTAGAAGGTGGCAGCAGCATGAGGAGACCACAGAGGGCCACACTGACAGAGTCTGGAGGTGGCTTTAGCATGAGTAAGCCACAGAGTGGCACAATGACAGAGTGTGGTGGTGGCAGCAGCATGAGTCGGCCAAAGAGCGGCAGAATGACAGAGTCTGGAGGTGTCAGCAGCAGCATCAGGAGGAGGCCACAGAGTGGCACAATGACCGAGTGAGGAGTTGGCAGCAGCATAAGGAGACCACATAGTGGCACAATGACAGAGTCTGGAGGTGTCGTCAGAATCAGGAGTGGCATAATGGCAGAGTCTGGAGGTGGCGGCAGTATGAGGAGGCCACCGAGTGACACAATATTTGAGTGTGAAGGTGGCGGCTGCATGAGGAGACCACAAAGTGGCGCAATGACCGAGTCAGAAGGTGGCGGCAGCATGAGGAGACCACAGAGTGGCACACTGACAGAGTCTGGAGGTGGCTTCAGCATGAGTAGGCCACAGAGTGGCACAATGACAGAGTGTGGTGGTGGCAGCAGCATAAGTCGGCCAAAGAGCGGCAGAATGACAGAGTCTGGAGGTGTCAGCAGCAGCATCAGGAGAAGGCCACCGAGTGGCACAATGACCGAATCTGGAGGTGGCGACAGCATGAAGAAGCCACAGAATGGCTCGATGACAGAGTCTGAAGTTGGCAGCAGAATGAGGAAGCCACAGAGTGGCACAATGAAAAAGTGTTGATACAGTAGGGCCAAGATACTTTTGGGGGAACCTGCATGGTATGAACATGCCTCTAGTAGCTATAGACAATGAGAAGACAAAGCGTCAAGATAGCTTTGAGACCGAAAGAGTCGCGAAGTTCATTAAGATACATCGCTAAAGATTTTACCTCATAAAACCGCAGAGCTGACCGCAGAATAAATGTTGGTTTTCGACCAAAGTACTTCACTAAAGATTTTACCGCATATAACCGCAGCGCTGACCACAGAATAAATTTTGTTTTTCAACCTAAAAACTTCAATAAAGTTTTTACCGCATATAACAACAGCTCTGGCCACTGAATTAAGTTTATTTTTTGACCGAAATTCTTCAATAACGATTTTACTACATATAACTGCAGCTCTTAACACTGAATAAGAATTGTTTTTCCACCGAAATACATAACAAAAGATTTTACCACACATAACTGCAGTGCTGAATGGTCAATACAATTTCTTTTTCGACCAAAATAAGTCACAAAAGTTTTTACCGCATATTACTACAGCGCTGAATGTTGAATAAAAAATTTTTCCCTGAATTTCTTCAATAAAGATTTTACCACATATAATTGCAGCACTAAACGCGGAATACAATTTTTTTTCCTCCGAAATAAGTCACAAAAGATTCTACCACATATTACTACAGTGCTGAACGTGGAATAAAATTTGTTTTTCCAACGAAATACTTCAATAAAAATTTTACCACATATAACGGAGCACGTAGATGGAGAGGGTCTTCGGATTCCCCCCGCACTATACGGATGTCTCAGAAATGAACCGCTGCTGCTAAAAGCAACTCCTGGGAAGGTCATGGAGGGTCCAGGTCATGCGGCATCTATTCGCTCCACTTAAGGATTATTTTGAAAGTGTGTACAGCCGTGGCCAAAAGTTTTGAGAATGACACAAATTTTAGTTTTCACAAAGTTTGCTGCAAAACTGATTTTAGGTCTTTGTTTTAGTTGTTTCTGTGATGTAATGAAATATAATTACACGCACTTCATACATTTCAAAGGCTTTTATCGACAATTACATGACATTTATGCAAAGAGTCAGTATTTGCAGTGTTGGCCCTTCGTTTTCAGGACCTCTGCAATTCCACTGGGCATGCTCTCAATCAACTTCTGGGCCAATTCCTGACTGATAGTAACCCATTCTTTCATAATCACTTCTTGGAGTTTGTCAGAATTAGTGGGTTTTTGTTTGTCCACCCGCCTCTTGAGGATTGACCACAAGTTCTCAATGGGATTAAGATCTGGGAAGTTTCCAGGCCATGGACCCAAAATTTCGACGTTTTGGTCCCTGAGCCACTTAGTTATCACTTTTGCCTTATGACACGGTGCTCCATCGTGCTTGAAAATGCATTGTTCTTCACCAAACTGTTGTTGGATTGTTGGAAGAAGTTGCTGTTGGAGGGTGTTTTGGTACTATCCTTTATTCATAGCTGTGTTTTGGGGCAAAAGTATGAGTGAGCCCACTCCCTTGGATCAGAAGCAACCCCACACATGAATGGTCTCAGGATGCTTTACTGTTGGCAAGACACAGGACTGATGGTAGCGCTCACCTTTTCTTCTCTGGACAAGTCTTTTTCCAGATGCCCCAAACAATCGGAAAGAGGATTCATTGGAGAATATGACTTTGCCCCAGTGCTCAGCAGTCCATTCACCATACTTTCTGCAGAAGATTAATCTGTCCCTCATGTTTTTTTTGGAGAGAAGTGGCTTCTTTGCTGCCCTTGTTGACACCAGGCCATCTTCCAAAAGTCTTCGCCTCACTGTGCGTGCAGATGCGCTCACACCTGCCTGCTGCCATTCCTGAGCATGCTCTGCACTGGTGGCACTCCGATCCTGCAGCTGAATCCTCTTTAGGAGACGATCCTGGCGCTTGCTGGACTTTCTAGGATACCCTGAATCCTTCTTAACAAGAATTGAACCTCTTTCCTTGAAGTTCTTGATGATCCTATAAATTGTTGATTGAGGTGCAATCTTAGTAGCCACAATATCCTTGCCTGTGAAGCCATTTTTATGCAACGCAATGATGGCTGCACGGGTTTCTTTACAGGTCACCATGGTTAATGGTCACCATGATTGACCAAAGGGTCACCATGAATGGGCAGACTAGATGGGCCAAATGGTTCTTATCTGCCGACACATTCTATGTTTCTATGTTTCTATGTTAACAATGGAAGAACAATGATTTCAAGCATCACCCTCCTTTTAACATGTCAAGTCTGCCATTTTAACCCAATCAGTCTGACATAATGATCTCCAGCCTTGTGCTCGTCAACATTCTCATCTGAGTTAACAAGACAATTACTGAAATGATCTCAGCAGGTTCTTAAATGACAGCAATGAAATGCAGTGTAAAGTTTTTTTTGGGATTAAGTTAATTTTTATGGCAAAGAAGGACTATGCAATTCATCTGATGACTCTTCATAAAATTCTGGAGTATATGCAAATTGCTATTATAAAAACTTAAGCAGCAACTTTTACAAATTCCAATATTTATGTAATTCTCAAAACTTTTGGCCACAACTGTAGAAGCCACATGGGGCCCCCCATGCTGCAGATTTATCATGGAGGCATCATGGAGATTTTACAGCATATAACTACAGCACTGAACGCTGAATAAGATTAGTTTTCTGACCGAAATACGTCACTAAAGGTTTTGCTATATATACCTGCAACAGTGAACTCTGAATATATTTTGTTTTTCTACCGAAATACGTCACTAAAAGTTTTACCACACATGACTGCAAAAGTGAACGCTGAATATATTTTGTTTTTGTATTGAAATAATAACTGCGGAAGTGTAATATGTATATATTTTTCGTATTGTACTGAAATAGGCCACTTAACGCTTTTGCCACGAATAACTGCACCAATTAAATGTGTATATTTTTTTTCTTTCTGTACTGACATAGGCCACTAAATTCTTTCAACACATATAACTGCAGAAGTGAACTGAGAATATATTTTTCCTTTTGTACTGAAATTAGCCACTAAACGCTTTTGCCACAAATAAATACAACAGTGAGGTGCGTATATAAAAAAAAAATCCGGCTGAAATAGGCCACTAAACCCTATTGCCACAAATAACTGCGCCAGTGAAGTGCATATATTTTTTTCTTTCTGTACTGACATAGTCCACTAAACGTTTTCAACACATATAACTGCAGAAGTGAACTGAGAATAAATTTTTGCACTGAAATAGGCCACTAAAAACTTTTGCCACAAATAAATGCACCAGTGAAGTGCGTATATAATATTTTTGTACTGAAATAGGCCACTATACACTTTTGCCACAAATAACTGCACCAGTGAAGTGCGTATATTTTGGCCACTAAACACTTTCAATATATATAACTGCAGAAGTGAACTGAGAATATATTTTTCTTTTTGTGCTGAAATAAGCCACTAAACGTTTTTGCCACATATAAATGCACCAGTGAAGTGCGTATATATTTTTCTTTTTGTACTGACATACGTCACTAAATGCTTTCACCACATATAACTGCAGAAGTGAACTGCGCATATTTTTTCTTTTAGTAATTAAATTGTCACGGTGGGGATGGATAAGTGCAGCCCTAATATCAACCTGCACCTCTATCCCTACCTACTTGCAGGGCCCGTCCTACTCAACAACGTTCAATATGGAGACGGTCCCTAACTTTGATATGGACGAAAAGTAAAACCGTAAACAGGTCCAGGAAGCAAGGTCAAGCCAGGAGGTCACACAGGTACACAAGGAGTAATCACAAATACAAGGTCAAATACAATCCAAAGTCAAAAGCAAAAGGTCATGTCAATATCAGGGAGGTCGCAGGTTCATAGAAGAGATCCAATTCAAAAGAACGCTGGTGAGGGTAGCAAAGACCATTCACAGGCAACCTGTGACCAGCAGGCTGCCTGTTTAAATAGTAGAACAAGTGGGTCACATGACGTGCCCAGCGTCACGTGACCCAAGTCCAGCCGAAAGCATCTGAGCGGCGATTCATTGCGATCGGCGCTCAGTTACCTCTTTCAGCTAGGAGGATGCCAGCAGCGCTGAGGAGGCATGCGTGGCCGGGTCCTCCCCGCCCCCTGGTCCCCATGAAGACGAGGACGCAGGCTGCGTCCTCGCTCCTGCACAGATGAGGGATGCTGGCATCGCAGCAAGGAGGAAGCGCCTCGCTGGCTCCCCGTTACAGAAATACTCCACTGAATGCTTTTACTACATATAGCTGCAGAAGTGAACTGCGTATATATTTTTCTCAAAAATTCGATTTAGCCGTTTCGCTGAATTTTCTGGAAAAATTTGCTTCGATACGAATTAATTTGTGACAAATCGCAGTAAGAAAATGACAATTTCGGGGCTGCATAGATCCTATATATGGGTGTAGAACACTGTGCCTTGCAGTAACACGCATAGGGAGTGTGCTGGGGTAGTGAAATAATACTGTGATTCAGTATGACATGCAAATGACAGGCGTTGCTATTAGAATCACTGCACACTTCACTTTTATTTTGGGCAGTCACGGAGCCAAAACTGACCAAATAACTCAAGTATTAACTCAGCCTTACAGGTCCACGTTAGTGTCAAGAAGAAGCGCACTCCTTTTACACCCTCGTCAGCTGATTCCACATAGATGTCTACAGAACCTGTGCTATTTAACACTTATACAAGTAGTGCTCCCCCGACAGAGTGGAGAGGGTGTCAGCAATAAGTTTGTGTTGAAGTCACGGATTACTTTGCCCTTCTTCTGATCCATCAGAACAATAACCCAGAAAAAACGGATCCTGTCTGGGGAGCATACGCCATCACTCGGTCAGCATTTGCTCAATAATCCATCAGTATTGCTAATGCACAAAATAAGTTAATATTGTAAAATCCGGTGTCTACATGATAAATCTGCAGCGAGGGGGCCCCGTGTCAGCTTCTACAAGCTTTCAAAATAATCCTTTAGCGGGGAGAATAGATGCTGGATGACCGGGATGCTCAATGACCTTCCAAGGAGTTGCTTTTCGGAGTAGCGGTTCATTTCTGAGACATCCGTATAGTGCGGGGGGAATCTGAAGACCCTCTCCATCTCTGTCTACCACAGGATGCCCTCCTTTTGATTTCCATGATCACTGGGAACCCGTGATGTTTTCACAGGAATGTGAGAGCGGGCCTGGTTTGAATCTTGACTTTTATTTTGCGACTTTTCCGTGCTCCAAGCTATCTTGAACCTTTGTCTTCTCATTGTCTGTAACTACTGGATGCCTGTTCATGCCAGGCAGCTTGCACCCAGAAGTAACTTGGTCGATGAGCAGCCAATACCGCACTTGCAGCAATCTTGACAGGATTCGTCTCCAGGTGGAGAGGAATTATTTTCATTGCATGCTTTCTCCAATTCAACACCACGTCGTTGAATAAACAGAAGACTGGCCTATTCTCTCCTGTCTTAGGCAACATGTAATGTTTATTAGTAAATTAATTAAATATTTAATATTAAATTGAACCAAAACTTGATTAAAATTATAAGAAAATATACTTAACTTTGCCACAACTGACCAAATAACTCAAGTATGAACTCAGCCTTACAGATTCATGTTAGTGTCAAGAAGGAGTGCACTCCACTCTGAGAGTGGAGAGGGTTTCAGCAGCAAGTTTGTGTTGATGTCGCTGATTAATTTGCCCTTCCTCTGATCCGTCAGAACAATAACCCACAAAAAACGTATTCTGTCTAGGGAGCATATGCCTTCACTCGGTCAGCATTTGCTCAGTAATCCATAATTATTGCTAAAGCCAAAAAAAACAGGAGTGAATCTAAAACAGATATGACACTTGAATGGAATATTTGCATGTCTTCTGTGTTTTGTACCCACTCCTGCTTTTGACTACCAAATCATAAGCCAATTCTGATGGGACCAAACAGGCCTTACAGCTGCTACACAGACAAGATCTGTTGTGTGTCTCATTTTTCCTTCCTTCGGACAGATCAGAAGAAAAGTCAAATAAATGGTGATTTCAAGAAGGTCAAACAAGGACAATAGTGACCCTGTCATAGAGTGGGGTGGGGATAGTAACAGCATGAGAAGTCCACAGAGCAGCCCTATGACATAGTGGTGAGGTGAAAGCAGCACGAGGAGACCACCAAGTGACAAAATAACAGTCTGTAGATGGCGGCAGCAGCAGCATTTGGAGAAGGCCACCGAGTGGCCTAATGACAGAGTCTTGAGGTGGCGGCAGTATGAGGAGGCCACCGAGTGGCACAATGACCGAGTCTGCAGGTGGCAGCAGCATGAGGGGACCACAGAGTGGCACAATGAATCTGGAGGTGGCGGCAGCATGAGTAGGCCACATAGCGGCACAATGACGAGTCTGGAGGTGGCGGCGGCAGCAGCAGCATCAGGAGGAAGTCACAATATGGCACAATGACAGATTCTAGAGGTGGCGGCAGCATGAGTAGGCCACAGAGTGGCACAATGACAGAGTCTGGAGGTGGCAGCAACAGCAGCAGCATCAGGAAGAGGCCACAGAGTGGCACAATGTCAGTCTGGAGTTGGCAGCAGCATGTGGAGACCACAGAGTGGCACAATGACAGAGTGTGGAAATGTCGGCAGCAGCAGCATCAAGGGGAGTCCACAGAGTGGCACAATGACAGAGTCTGGAGGTGGCGGCAGCATCATGAGGCCACAGAGTGGCAAGGTGACATACTGTGGAGGTGGGTGGCAATACTAGTACCCGCTGAAGATGGTGGGTAAAAAAAGGAGCACTTGGCATTAGATGTGTGGCATCAGTCGGGTGGCAGCATCAAAATAGTAGCGGAGGCAGGTAGCCAGAAGAAACCAGACTCTATTGTCAAAATGTTGGTGTGGCACCATGGATGATCTAGTCTGATGCATCAGGCATTGGTGTGTGGAAATCCTGACTGATCCACGCCTGATTCATCTTGATGCAATGTCCTACTATGTGCTATATGTGGGCACTTTAAACTGATATTTGTCATATCAAATGTATTGTGGTATCATGCTGTAATTCCCTTTAACAGGCTGGCAGTATCATTTACCTTTATTCGCTCCTAGGTGTTGCTGGCAACACTTTTATATATATATATATATATATATATATATATATATCGCTGGGGGGGTGCAAAGTTAGTGTATAGAGATGTCCCGACTGCGAACAGTTCCCTGCGAACAAGTGTTCGCGTTCGCTTCTGCCAGCGAACATTTCGCCCTGCCTAATGTTCTCTGTCCACCCCAACTGTCAAACCAAAAAAAGTCCTTTCTGAAAATGATATATCATTAATAATCATTTTCTATCACATTTAACTTAAACCACTCAATTCATGCCAAAAGCCAGGTATGTGCAGGCTGACTATCTATCCATAAGACAGGGCGTCAGCATACCTTACAATGACAATCATGAGCTTTCAAACATAAGTTCTCAATCCAAAAGGAGAGAAATTGCCTAGCATTGGTTGGCTATCTAGAGGGCCTGGACCCTAGACCATTATCATTAGGGCGACAAAAATTGTAATTTTATATGCCAGCCTAACTCCTCTCTCACTGCCTAAGAGAGCTGCATAAACATTTCCCAACATTTAAATCTCATTTGCATACACATGACCAAGAAATGCTAATGAGCAATATAGCAGTATCTGCCTTGTTTGTAAACTGAAACACGATTTGCATAGCTTTCCCATAGTCCCATGGTATGCAAATGAGTTTATATGACAAAACAGAATAGAAAGATTATAAAGTTAGTCTTTAAAAAATTGCAAAATCAAAAAAAACTGTGCAGCCTTCCTAATTATTGAGATGAGAGCTAGGTGGCATAAAAAAAAAAAAATTTAAAATGTTGTCACCCTAATGATAATCATCTATGTGCACAGGTCCCCTAGATACCAAACACTAAACAGACAATTTCCCTTCTGGGAAATTTCCCTTCTGGGAAAACTGGTTAATACCCAGGCTGCCTTGCTAAGGTATGCTGATGATCTGTCTGTCTGATGGATTGTTGGTCCTGCATATACCTGGTGCTTGGCGGCCATAGGGGAGAACTGTTCTGTGTTGTCCATTGAATGTTTTATGTAATAATACAAATAATAATAATAAGATTTTATGATAGGCAGGCTAGGGTAAATGTCTGTAAGTCTGTCTTTGTCTGTTTCATAAAATACAAAGATTAGTTTCTTTAGTCAGCTACCTTACTGTATGTTTGATTGAGTATTACACCTTAAAGGGACAGGCTGTTTTACCCTATAGAAATATATCTATATAAATATATATAGTCCTGTATTAGGATCCTTGATCTCAGAAAAACTATACTATTATCATCAAACACTGTCTTTGCATAATGTCTATAAAACGTTTTTGTGCTACAGACCTCAAACTTTCCACACTTTTTCGGCCTATAGCGAAGTACGTTGCTTGTGCTTTATTAAGCGATCCCAACCTCGGGGCCCCTGGGACGGGCCCCGAACACCCACTTTTTCCTTTTTACTTTGACAGGAAAATTTTCAAATCGCTCCCACTCGCACAATTTTGAAGCTACGCTCCCCAAACTTGGATCACATATTGTTGGTGTCAACCCGAATAAATGGGTAAATTTGAGGGGACACCCCAAAGTGGGCGGAGCTACCAACGGCCAATGAAAATTTAGCAAATTTCTATACGCTACTCCTCCCACAGTTTTAGGATTACCAAACTTTGCACACTTGTTCGGCACATACCGAATAGGTTGCTTGTGCTTTTAACCGATCCCACCCTCCGGGCCCTGGGACGGGCCCACGAAAACCTCTTTTTTTCCCATAGAGTTTTATTGGAAAAATGCAAGCGTTTGTCACTCATACAGCTCGGGTGAAACTCACCAAACTTGGGTCACTTAGTCATGGGGTCAACCTGAAAATTTATGTCACATTTTGGGGACATTAAAAAGTGGGCGGAGCTACAACCAATCAGATTTTCCTATTGACTTCAATAGGGAAACTTTAAAAAGCTACCATTCTCACAGCATTTAAGCGAGAATACCCAAACTTGGCACCGTGGGTCATTGGGTGACTGTGGTCAAAAATTTTATAAGTGGGCGGAGTCTAAATCGGCCAATCAAATTTCAGCAATTGGTTTAAATGGGAAAATTTTAAACTGCCGCTGCTCGTAGACGGTTATTGGCACAGTCTTCAAACTTGGCACAGTTGGTCATTGGAGGACTGGGATTAGAATTCTGAAAAGTGGGCGGGGCCAAAATCAACCAATCAGATTTCTTTGAGTGTGAAAAATGTGAAAATTTGAAAAATTTTAACTTCCAAAAATGCTGCAATTCTCAAATTTTTGATGTCAGGGGCTTCAAATTGCAGAAATCAGGTGGCAAGTTACATCAAATTCAAAATTAGAAAAAGTGGGCGGAGCTACAAACAACCAATCAGATTTTCCCTATTGACTTCAATGGGAAAACTTTAAAAAGCTACCATTCTCACAGTATTTAAATGAGAATACCCAAACTTGGCACCGTGGGTCATTGGGTGACTGGGGTCAAAAATTTTATAAGTGGGCGGAGTCTAAATCGGCCAATCAAATTTCAGCAATTGGTTTAAATGGGAAAATTTTAAACTGCCGCTGCTCGTAGACGGTTATTGGCACAGTCTTCAAACTTGGCACAGTTGGTCATTGGAGGACTGGGATTAGAATTCTGAAAAGTGGGCGGGGCCAAAATCAACCAATCAGATTTCTTTGAGTGTGAAAAATGTGAAAATTTGAAAAATTTTAACTTCCAAAAATGCTGCAATTCTCAAATTTTTTATGTCAGGGGCTTCAAATTTCAGAAATCAGGTGGTAGGTTATGTCCAATTCAAAATTGGAAAAAGTGGGCAGGGCAAACTACAACCAATCAGATTTTCCCTATTGACTTCAATGGGAAAACTTTAAAAAGCTGCCATTTTCACAGTATTTAAATGAGAATACCCAAACTTGGCACCGTGGGTCATTGGGGTCAAAATTGTTAAAAGTGGGCGGAGTCTATATCAGCCAATCAAATTTTAGCAATTGGTTTAAATGGGAAAATGTAAAACTGCCGCAGCTCGTAGCCTGTTATTGGCACAGTCTTCAAACTTGGCACAATTGGTCACTTGAGGACTGGCATTAAAATTCAAGAAAGTAGGTGGAGCCACAAACAGCCAATCATATTCCAAGCCAACATCCTGTGGTTTCTTCAGAAACAGCACTTTCTAGTTATTATTGTTGTTTGTATTATTACATAAAACATCCAATTACCAATACAGAACAGTTCTCTCCTATGGCCACCAAGCACCAGGTATATGCAGGGCCAACAATCCATCAGACAGACAGGTCATCAGCATACCTTAGCAAGGCAGCCTGGGTTTTAACCAGTTTTTCCAAAGGAAAATTGTCTATTTAGGGTTAGGTATCTAGGCGGACCTGTGCGCATAGATGATCATCATTAGGGTGACAACATTTTTTTATTTTTTTAATATGCCACCTAGCTCTCATCTCAATAATTAGGAAGGCTGCATAGTTTTTTTATTTTGCAATTGTTTAAAGACTAATTTTATAATCTTTCTATTCTGTTTTGTCATATAAACTCATTTGCATAACATGGGACAGCTATGCAAATTGTGTTTCAGTTTACAAACAAGGCAGATACTGCTATATTGCTCATTAGCATTTCTTGGCCATGTGTATGCAAATGAGTTTTAACATACAGTAAGGTAGCTGACTAAAAAAACTAATCTTTGTATTTTTAAAACAGACAAAGACAGACTTACAGACATTTACCCTGGCCTGCCTATCATAAAATCTTATTATTATTTGTATTATTACATAAAACATTCAATGGACAACACAGAACAGTTCTCCCCTATGGCCGCCAAGCACCAGGTATATGCAGGACCAACAATCCATCAGACAGACAGATCATCAGCATACCTTAGCAAGGCAGCCTGGGTATTAACCAGTTTTCCCAGAAGGAAATTTCCCAGAAGGGAAATTGTCTGTTTAGTGTTAGGTATCTAGGGGGACCTGTGCACATAGATGATTATCATTAGGGTGACAACATTTTTTTTTTTTTTTTTTTTTATGCCACCTAGCTCTCATCTCAATGATTAGGAAGGCTGCCTAGTTTTTTGATTTTGCAATTTTTTAAAGACTAACTTTATAATCTTTCTATTCTGTTTTGTCATATAAACTCATTTGCATAACATGGGACTATGGGAAAGCTATGCAAATCGTGTTTCAGTTTACAAACAAGGCAGATACTGCTATATTGCTCATTAGCATTTCTTGGTCATGTGTATGCAAATGAGATTTAAATGTTGGGAAATGTTTATGCAGCTCTCTTAGGCAGTGAGAGAGGAGTTAGGCTGGCATATAAAATTACAATTTTGTCGCCCTAATGATAATGGTCTAGGGTCCAGGCCCCTCTAGATAGCCAACCAATGCTGACCAATTTCTCTCCTTTTGGATTGAGAACTTATGTTTGTTTGTCTAAATTGCTCAAACCTGTCATTGTAAGGTATGCTGACACCCTGTCTTATGGATAGATAGTCAGCCTGCACATACCTGGCTTTTGACATGGTGTAGAGTGATTTTTTTTTATTTTACAAGTAATTAAAATATGTTAAATAACTAAATTAGTATTTAAAAGTAGGTTAGAAAATAAAATGTTAGGGTAGATTTAGATGTCATAAAATAGGTTAGCTAGAATGAGTCACTGTGGGTTTTAATATTCGCCTGCCAATAGAGGTCTATTGCGGTTCGCCCTGTTCGCCTGTTCGCTAACATTTGAGTAAGTTCGGGTTCGTTGTTCGCGAACAGAAAATTTTATGTTCGCGACATCTCTATTAGTGTATTCGATGTTAATGAAGAAATGAGTTAAAGGGGAGGTGGATTTTTTTTATTTCCACCATAATATTTCAAAAGAGATTTTACCGCATATAATCGCAGCGCTTAACACAGAATACAAGATTTTTTTCCAATGAAATAATAAAAAATATATTTTACCGCATATAAGTGCAGCGCTTAATGCAGAATACAAGATTTTTTTTACAGTGCAATAATTAAAAAAATATCCCTGTAGGTTCCAGTAAGCAATACCGCAGATAGATGCGGGCTGGTGTGAATTAGTTCGCATTTTTGTGCTGGGTTAGTGCATAGTGTATTCACCTGTCTTGGTGCACCACTCTTATAGACGTCGTCACGTAAGCGTTCAGAGTGTGAAACATAAATACGAAATTTCACCACAACGTAATTCGGTACATACCACAAAAAGGAATTTTCTACATATGGCTACAGCACAGAACGCTGAATATATCTTTATTTTTCTACAGAAATATGAAACTAAAGGATTTACCACATATAACTGCAACAGTGAACGGTGAATATATTTATATTTTTCTACTGCTATATGTCAATAAAGGTTTTTCAAGATATAATTGCAGCAGCGAATGGCAAATGTATATTTCTTTTTCTACTGATATACGTCAATAAAGGTTTTTCTACATATAAGTGCACCAGCGAATGGCGAATGTATATTTCTTTTTCTACTACAATACTCCAGTAAAGGCTTTATCAGATATAACTGCAACAGTGTACCCTATACGCTTTCACCAAAAATACCCACAACAGTGCAGTGCGTATATTTTTATTTTTTGAATGAAATACTCCCCTATACGCTTTCAACAGAAATCACTGCAACAGTGCAGTTCGTATATATATTTTTCTTTTTTTACTGTAATAGGCCCCTATGCCCTTTCCCCAGAAATAACTGCACAAGTGACCAGAGAATATATATTTCTTGTTGTACGGAAAAAGGCCACTATATGCTTTGACCAGAAAACAATTAAAGAGTGAAGTGCGTATATGTTTTTATTTTAGTACTGAAATACGACCCTATACGCTTTCACCAGAAATAACTGCAACAGTGCAGTGCGTATATATATATATATATATATATATATATATATTGTGGCAATGTGAATAGGAAGGGTGTAGTAAAGTCCCGGGAAAGCATGGAAAAGGAGCGTGTCACCAAGGGGCCCGGCCTTGGTGAAGTAAAGGCCCTACATATAGGTGGCCACAAAGTAAGTTGGTGGACACCAAGATAGTTAACTTAGCTGGCTCCAGCTAGTCCAGGGTGGGCTTTTACTGGGAGCAGACAATGTGCTGGGTGGGTGCCTCTTCCCCATGCTCCAGTCCGGGACTTTGGACAATGTTCATGTCCAGGGATGCTATTTAATCCTGTTGCTGGACTTGGGTGGGGCTCCCAGTCTGGGAAAGGAGCAGGCTGTGTCAAGGCCTGTGGGAGCCGGGACCCTCTAACACTGTGTGTAGGGTAAGTACTGGTGATGTGTTTTGGGGAGCTGGGTGGTAGACCCAGATCCTGATAGAGAGGGAAAGACTGTTTAGTCAGTGGCCAGACGGCCGAGGATTTAAGTTTGTGATTTAAGTTTTGATTGCTGTTTTGTGCTTGAAAATAAAGCATTATTTGGACTTCAAGCTGGTGTCTGTGGCAAACTCTGCGAGAATGACCCCAGAATAAGAGAAGATCCCTACAATATATATATATATATATTTCTTGTTGGACGGAAAAAGTCCACTATACGCTTTTCCCAGAAAACAATGAAATAGTGAAGTGCGTATATATTTTTCTTGTAGTACTGAAATACGACCCTAGACGCTTTCACCAGAAATAACTGCAACAGGGCAGTGCGTATATATTTTTCTTTTTTGAATGAAATAGGCCCCTATACCCTTTCACCAGAAATTACTGCAGAAGTGATCCTAGAATATATATTTCTTGTTGGTTCGAAAAAGGCCACTATATGCTGTAACAAGAAAACAAGAATGCAGTGCGTGTATATTTTTCTTGTAGTACTGAAATACGACCCTATACGCTTTCACCAGAAATGACTGCAAACGTGCAGTGTGTTTATATTTTTCATTTATTGCTGAAATACCGCCCTAAACTCTTTCACCAGAAATGACTGCAAATGGGCAGTGCATTTATATTTATCGTGTATTACCGAAATACCGCCCTATACTCTTTCACCAGAAATGACTGCAAATGATTTTAGCGTAAATAGCAACAAAAGTGACCTGCGTATATATTTGTCTTTTTCCACAGATAATAGCCACTAAAGGCTTTTCAACATAGCACTTGCACCCCAATAACTAATTGCTCTAATGACAGAGCTGTATTAGGAGACTACTGGATCCCCAAGTAATGTTTCCCTGCACTTGTAAATCGCTTTTTTTTACAATGAGGATTTTCTTATGACTCTCCCTAGCATCTGCACACGTGTCTCCCTGCCTGTGAAATCATTGCTCTCACTATACTTTCCCCTACTAGTAAATCACTTCTTTCCTTTTTATTTTTTAACAATTCGTTTTTCTTTCACTCTCCCTAGAGCCTCCATACATGTCTGTCCCTGAACAAAGTACGGTACTGAATGGCAGAATCTGAGATGGCCGCCGTATTTATAGGGCTATCCAATGAAAGGACCAGCGCTTGCAACTGTAGTAGATCTTCAATTTCTTTTATTGCAACATAGAAGAGCAGATAAACAACATGTTTCGACTCAAACACTGAGTCTTTCTCAAGTAAAAGACATACAGAATATACAAAGTTTAAATAGTCCGCCGAATCAGACGTCAACCTGTGACGTCAGGTAACCATAGTAACATATAAACAAAGGAAGAGCATAGAATAGATATACACACACAGCGGACTGCAAAGCGATGGAAGCAAAAAAACAGTCTTTGCAAAAAGGTATACAATAGCAGACTGAAAATATTAAATTAATCAAGGGTTAGAGACATAGACTCAATCAATTATTAGTATTTTTAATTCACACTTAATAATAACCTGAAGTGGGATTTTCAAAAAAATTCTAGTTTTCTGCAAAAAAAGAAAATTTACAAACTTTACAAAATTTACTAACCAAAATAGTACATAATAACAAAATTTGTGACAGAAAAGTAACAAGCATACCCAGGATACAAATCCTACTTGTAAGCACAGAAAAGCACATATTTCAAACTCACGATTGAGGCCCTTTGGTTCCAAGCTCTGCAACTTGTGAATCCAAAAAGGCTTCACATTTTTTGAGTAATTGCATTATATCACCACCTCTCAGCGAGGCTGATATTCGGAGAGTCGGCTGTGTTCGTTTACTAGTATTTATTGGGCTGTGACATCACCCGGCAGGCTGCCTGATGATTGGCTGCATGCATGGCATTATGGATCATCCCGTCTTCCCAGAGTTCCTTGCCCCATGTCATCACGTGTGTAACCGCCATTTTAGCCACCATTGTAGCCACCATGTCAGGAAAAATTACGATTCATTACCACGAAGCGCAAGGAAATTCACATTCGTTGCAAATTAAATTTTTCCTGAAATTCTAAACGAATTCCACTTCATCAGCTTCGATTCGCTCATCTCTAATATTTTTTTAATTTTCTACTGAAATACGTCACTGAACGCTTTCACCGCATATAGCTGCAGAAGTGTACTGAGAATATGTTTTTCTTTTTGTAATGAAATATGCCGCTAAACACTTTCAACACATATAGCTGCAGAAGTGAACTGAGAATATATAATATGACAAGTAGTGATGAGCTAGCACAAAATTATTCGGGTGTTTGGGCCGAACACATAGCAATGTTTGTGTGCTCGGCCGAGCACCAGAGTGTAATGGAAGCCAATGTGAGACAACCAGGCACCCCCTGCTCTGAAGAAGGAAGGGTGCCTGGACCATTGGAAAAGGTCTGAAAGTAACATAGTAACATAGTATATACAACCGAAAAAAGACAGTTGTCCATCCAGTTCAGGCTGTTTCCTACAAGTTGATCTAAAGGAAGGCAAAAAACCCCTGTGAGGCAGAAGCCAATTTTCCCCGCTTAAGGGGAAAAAAATTCCTTCCTGACTCCAATCAGGCAATCAGAATTACTCCCTAGATCAACGACCCCTCTCTAGTAGCAATAAACTGTAATATTATTAGACTCCAGAAATACATCCAGTCACCTCTTGAATTCCTTTATTGTACTCACCATCACCACCTCCTCCGGCAGAGAGTTCCATAGTCTCACTGCTCTTACCATGAAGAATCCTTTTCAATGTTTGTGTACAAACCTTCTTTTCTCCAGATGCAGAGAATGTCCCCTCGTCACAGTCACAGTCCTGGGGACAAATAGATGATGGGAGAGATCTCTGTACTGACCCCTGATATATTTATACATAGATTTTAGATCTCCCCTCAGTCGTCTTTTTTCTAAGGTGAATAACCCTAATTTTGATAACCTTTCAGGGTACTGTAGTTGCCCCATTCCAGTTATTACTTTAGTTGCCCTCCTCTGAACTCTCTCCAGCTCTGCTATGTCTGCCTTGTTCACAGGAGCATAACAAGGGGGTGATACAAGAATTGAATGAGTTAAAATATAACTTTTAATAGATAACTATAAGAAATTGACCCTTAGCTAAATAATAATAAATACTTGGGACACAAACTGTCACTGGAACCTGCGTTTTTAGGTTCCAGGAGGATCCAATTAATAATTGTGCACGGCGGCACCCACGAATAAAATTAAACCGGTGGTCTTACCGCACCATGTGGATCCATCCTTGAGTCATCACTGGCCTCCTTACTGATGCATATGGAGCGCTCAGAGTTAAGTAACCAGGTGTACCGGTGTGAGACAGGTGAGGGGAAATGGATAACTTACCCTGGTAAACCCTGCCTAAAGACTACAATAGCCCTTATACCCCTGCCACGGACCCCCGCGGCCGGGTATGCACCTGAACCTAACCCTGATCCGCCCTAATAGGCCCTTTGCTGCCAGGTCCCTACATGCATGTTTTGCAAGGAGTGTTGCTCATCAGGGGAAACATAGGGAGCCTAGGGGCTGTTCACTGGCTGGTCCGATCCCTAGATACAAAAAGGGAAAAGAAAAGAAATCCAGGTCGTTCTGTACTTGGAGTGAGGACAACTGATACCGGCCATTTGAATCCTGTGTCCAAATCGAGGCTTGGATGACGTACCTCCCAGACGTGGAGCGCTGCGTGTCAACAGACGCATGCGCAGCAGCATCCGGTCAATGTAAGAAAGACGTCAGACCCGCGCTAGTGATTTAGATAGCTTCATAGCGCTCGGTCTCGCCTGATATCGCGAGACTCCAGGTGCGGTTGCCAGGAGACAGGGACGCTTCTCCCGACAGTCGCTCCTAGCGCATCTTCTATTATAGAGACGCGCTCAATAAAGAATGGCATTTAATGCAGAACAGGTAAAGACCTGAAACTAGAGCTAGGTTATCCTCAAATGTTGAACCGGGCCACTAGTGTCAAGGAATTGGTAAGTGTAGGAGCTTTTAGAGAGGAGATGGTAGGGTTTAGTTTTTGAAAGTAATTTTAAACAAAACAGCTGAAACTAGTCTGCTCATTTAGACCTGTCCAAACACAACAATAGCTGATCTCAGGGAGACCAGCTACAAAAAACACCGCGGAGCCTCACTTAAGAGTCTCAACACAGCAATCCGAAGTGCAAAGTTCCCTGGGAAACAGGAATATGCAAAACAAATGTGGAGCCCCAGTTATGGGTCTACAACACAATGAAAGCCAGATATCCCTCAAAGGAAGGAAAACCAAGTAAAGGGGTGTCTCCATTACAGAGATCACCAAATCCACCATATTAAGTGGCCCCTATGTCAAGATCCCACTTTTTTACAAGCTTTAAGGATGTGACAGGGAAAACCTAAGCTAGGTATCCATCCACAGACAGCTGTTTCAGGGTGTTGCCCCTCATCAGTGTGGAGTAGGATTCTGGCTAACCGGGAGCAATGCCTCGGAGACTACTCAAACACAACAATAGCTGATCTCAGGAGACCAGCTACAAAAAACACCGCGGAGCCTCACTTAAGAGTCTCAACACAGCAATCCGAAGTGCAAAGTTCCCTGGGAAACAGGAATATGCAAAACAAATGTGGAGCCCCAGTTATGGGTCTACAACACAATGAAAGCCAGATATCCCTCAAAGGAAGGAAAACCAAGCAAAGGGGTGTCTCCATTACAGAGATCACCAAATCCACCATATTAAGTGGCCCCTATGTCAAGATCCCACTTTTTTACAAGCTTTAAGGATGTGACAGGGAAAACCTAAGCTAGATATCCATCCACAGATAGCTGTTTCAGGGATATCTGGCTTTCATTGTGTTGTAGACCCATAACTGGGGCTCCACATTTGTTTTGCATATTCCTGTTTCCCAGGGAACTTTGCACTTCGGATTGCTGTGTTGAGACTCTTAAGTGAGGCTCCGCGGTGTTTGTAGCTGGTCTCCTGAGATCAGCTATTGTTGTGTTTGAGTAGTCTCCGAGGCATTGCTCCCGGTTAGCCAGAATCCTACTCCACACTGATGAGGGGCAACACCCTGAAACAGCTGTCTGTGGATGGATACCTAGCTTAGATTTTCCCTGTCACATCCTTAAAGCTTGTAAAAAAGTGGGATCTTGACATAGGGGCCACTTAATATGGTGGATTTGGTGATCTCTGTAATGGAGACACCCCTTTGCTTGGTTTTCCTTCTTTTGAGGGTTATCTGGCTTTCATTGTGTTGTAGACCCATAACTGGGGCTCCACATTTGTTTTGCATATTCATTTAGACCTGTAGGAGAGGCTGTTCTTAGGGTGAATATCCAGCGTGTTTCTTTCTGGAGTAGGAGACGATCCCAGTCACCTCCGCGGGCTGGGGGGGCAATTCTCTCAATGCCCATTGCTGTAATTCCTTTGGGGTTTCCCTGGTGACACTCATGGATATGCCTAGATACCGGAGTGTCCCTTTTGTTTGCAATGTCGTTAAGGTGCTCACCCAGTCTGCGGCGCAGCTCTCTCCTAGTTTTCCCAATATATTTCTGTTTGCATATGCAGGTGATCTTGTAGATAACCCCCAGGGTTTTGCAATTGATAAAATCCTTAATAGGAAAGGATCGCTGCAGGTTTGTGCTGTAGAACGTTTTACCATTCACCATTATATTGCACGCCACACACCCTCCACATCTGTAACACCCTACTGTTTTCTGGTCCAGCCATGTACCCCTGTCAGAGGGTGGGGTGTAGTGGCTGTGTACGAGGAAATCTCTGAGGCTGGTGCCCCTTCTGAATGTGATTTGGGGATAGTCATGAATGACCTCCCTCAGATCTGGGTCAACCATCAGTACCTGCCAGTGTTTTTTGAGAATCCCTCTCATGCGATCCGTGCTCCCGTCAAAGGTTGTTATCAGACGGATCTTTCTTTCTTCTACAGTCTTATTTTTAGGTATAAGTAGGTCTACACGATCTGTCATAACTGCCTTATGGTATGCTTTCCTCAGAATTTCATCTGGGTATCCTCTACTCAGGAACCTTTCTCTCAAGTCATTCGCCTGTCTCCTAAACTCCGTCCTTTCAGAGCAGTTACGCCGCAGGCGCAGATACTGCCCAAATGGAATACCCCTTTTCAGAGGGATGAAATGGCTACTGCTCCAATGTAGGACGGAGTTTGTGGAGGTAGGTTTACGAAATATAGTTGTTGATAGCTCATCCGGTCCCTTACGTGAGATAGAGATATCCAGGAAAGGGAGGGTCTCTGTACTAGCCTCATAAGTGAACCTGAGGCCAATATCATTGCAGTTCAATTTTGCCACAAACTCTGCAAAGGATGGTAAGGTGTCATTCCATATTACAAAAATGTCATCGATATAACGGACCCATAAGCCGATACTGTGTCCGTGAAAACCCTGGTTGCCTCCCACCAGCCCAGGAGCAGGTTAGCTTAGGCCGGCGCACAGGAACAACCCATGGCCGTGCCCCTGAGCTGGTGGTACAGCTTGGTGCCAAACAGGAAAAAGTTGTGGGTTAACAGGTATTCCAATAGCTTTAAAATGAATTTGTTATGTGCTGTATACTGGCACCCTCTCATGCTGAGGTAGTATTCCACCGCTCTCAGTCCTGCAGCATGGGGGATGGAGGAATACAGCGCTTCAACATCGATACTGCCTAGAACGGCCCGTTGTTCCACATTAACACCTTCCAGTCTCTTTAAGAGGTCCATAGTGTCCCTCACGTATGACGGAAGGGACACTACGAAAGGCATTAGGATTTTTTCAATGTAGATGCCGATATTTTGGCAGATACTCCCGATGCCTGAGACTATCGGTCTCCCTCTTAGGGGGCTGGTCCCTTTATGTACCTTGTAACTATTAAAAGTTATATTTTAACTCATTCAATTCTTGTATCACCCCCTTGTTATGTTGTATGAACCCTGGTGATCAAACGTACAAATCGTATCGACACTTTACTTTTGCGTTTTTTGAACTGTGGCATGGCAGGCTTCTTGGCAGGGGGCCTTAATGTTGAATCCTGGCTGGTGGAAGCCAAGGAAGTGTTCTCTGACAAATATTATGTACAGAAAAAGTTTACTCCCTCTTTCAAAACAGCTTTTAAAGAACTAAACAAAGTATATAAAGAACACCTATCTAGTTGGTGGGAGGTACAAAGCCTTGATAACTATATCAAGCACAGCATTGTACCAAGAGGACTGAGAATCTCCCTCACTCCCGTCCCTAGACATAGGAGTTCGGGATTCAGTAATCGGTGGGAGGAGCTAGCTACTAGTAGTTCCCTCAAATTTATGAATCTTTTGCTTGAAGAGGAGAGAATCAACCTTGAGAGTCTTGGAGAAAAACTAAAAACTCAAATTGAGATTACCAAGACATTCTCGGAAGAGCCAGAGTTTAATAATAAAGAAAAACAACTGCAAGCATCCATTGAAAAATATCAGTATTATCTCCGTGAACGCAAACACCGGCAGTTCACTAAGGATCTTGCAGAATTCAAAGAAAATAAAGCCTACTCTGTACTGAAGGATAAAACAGTTACCAGAGAGGCTGCCTCTGATTCATCCATTACAGAGACAGACCTCTCAGATAGCGAAAGAGAACAGACGGGCACTTATAATAAGAAAAATAAAAACACGTATAGGAGAGGAAGAGGCAGGGGACGAGGCAGAGGCCAAGCGCCCGGTTTTTTAGATCCAACAACAACATATCCGTTAAGGAACAGATCCAAAACTCGGGAGCAACAGGCCCCCAAGTTATAAATTTATCACATAGAAAACTCAACACTACAGAGATGACGGTTCTAAGTAAAGGTCTGTCCTTTGTTCCTACACGTCGTTTTGATGCCTTTACATGGACTAAAGACTTGCATTTATTTGCCAGAAAATTGAGATGGCACAAATTCTTTAAGAGTAAGCACAAACGACAATGTCAGGAATTAGGAATACCCACTAACATGCTGTCTGATGTAAGACTGCTTGAAAGTTTGCAGAAGGGAGGCAAAGAGTCCTTAGGAGAGGGTCCTTTTACCTCATTGAGGAACAAGAGTTCAGAAATGCCCCCTTTGGGCGATGTATCGTGTATTGACGCCTTCCTGCAACTAGTTTCAGCAGATCTACGAAAAATTCCATCATCCCTTGAAGCTTCTAATTGTAATAGGGACGAATGGAGAGCAATTAAATCCCTTAAGGATGATTCTGGGATCACCGTGAAGCCCTCGGACAAAGGGGGCAACACAGTGATCTTGGACTCTGACAGATACAGACTGATGTGTGAACATATCCTACAGGACAAAAACAATTATGAGAGATTACTATCTAATCCCACTGAGGTATACTTATTAGAACTTAGAAGTATTCTCTCAGAGGCCAAAATTGAAAAACTTATATCTGAAGACGAATTTGATTCTCTGTATCCCAAGAACCCAGTTGTTGCAACATTCTATAGCCTTCCCAAGGTACATAAAGGGAACAACCCCCTAAGAGGGAGACCGATAGTCTCAGGCATCGGGAGTATCTTCCAAAATATCGGCATCTACATGGAAAAAATCCTAATGCCTTTCGTAGTGTCCCTTCCGTCATACGTGAGGGACACTATGGACCTCTTAAAGAGACTGGAAGGTATCAATGTGGAACAACGGGCCGTTCTAGGCAGTATCGATGTTGAAGCGCTGTATTCCTCCATCCCCCATGCTGCAGGACTGAGAGCGGTGGAATACTACCTCAGCATGAGAGGGTGTCAGTATACAGCACATAACAAATTCATTTTAAAGCTATTGGAATACCTGTTAACCCACAACTTTTTCCTGTTTGGCACCAAGCTGTACCACCAGCTCAGCGGCACGGCCATGGGTTGTTCCTGTGCGCCGGCCTACGCTAACCTACTCCTGGGCTGGTGGGAGGCAACCAGGGTTTTCACGGACACAGTATCGTCGAGTACCGGGCCCATAGGCTTATGGGTCCGTTACATCAATGACATTTTTACACCTTACCATCCTTTGCAGAGTATGTGGCAAAATTGAACTGCAATGATATTGGCCTCAGGTTCACTTATGAGGCTAGTACAGAGACCCTCCCTTTCCTGGATATCTCTATCTCACGTAAAGGACCGGATGAGCTATCAACAACTATATTTTGTAAACCTACCTCCACAAACTCCATCCTACATTGGAGCAGTAGCCATTTCATCCCTCTGAAAAGGGGTATTCCATTTGGGCAGTATCTGCGCCTGCGGCGTAACTGCTCTGAAAAGACGGAGTTTAGGAGACAGACGAATGACTTAAGAGAAAGGTTCCTGAGTAGAGGATACCCAGATGAAATTCTGAGGAAAGCATACCATAAGGCAGTTATGACAGATCGTGTAGACCTACTTATACCTAAAAATAAGACTGTAGAAGAAAGAAAGATCCGTCTGATAACAACCTTTGACGGGAGCACGGATCGCATGAGAGGGATTCTCAAAAACACTGGCAGGTACTGATGGTTGACCCAGATCTGAGGGAGGTCATTCATGACTATCCCCAAATCACATTCAGAAGGGGCACCAGCCTCAGAGATTCCCTCGTACACAGCCACTACACCCCACCCTCTGACAGGGGTACATGGCTGGACCAGAAAACAGTAGGGTGTTACAGATGTGGAGGGTGTGTGGCGTGCAATATAATGGTGAATGGTAAAACGTTCTACAGCACAAACCTGCAGCGATCCTTTCCTATTAAGGATTTTATCAATTGCAAAACCCTGGGGGTTATCTACAAGATCATCTGCATATGCAAACAGGAATATATTGGGAAAACTAGGAGAGAGCTGCGCCGCAGACTGGGTGAGCACCTTAACGACATTGCAAACAAAAGGGACACTCCGGTATCTAGGCATATCCATGAGTGTCACCAGGGAAACCCCAAAGGAATTACAGCAATGGGCATTGAGAGAATTGCCCCCCCAGCCCGCGGAGGTGACTGGGATCGTCTCCTACTCCAGAAAGAAATACGCTGGATATTCACCCTAAGAACAGCCTCTCCTACAGGTCTAAATGAGCAGACCAGTTTCAGCTGTTTTGTTTAAAATTATTTTCAAAAACTAAACCCTACTATCTCCTCTCTGATAGCTCCTACACTTACCAATTCCTTGACACTAGTGGCCCGGTTCAACATTTGAGGATAACCTAGCTCTAGTTTCAGGTCTTTACCTGTTCTGCATTAAATGCCATTCTTTATTGAGCGCGTCTCTATAATAGAAGATGCGCTAGGAGCGACTGTCGGGAGAAGCGTCCCTGTCTCCTGGCAACCGCACCTGGAGTCTCGCGATATCAGGAGAGACCGAGCGCTATGAAGCTATCTAAATCACTAGCGCGGGTCTGACGTCTTTCTTACATTGACCGGATGCTGCTGCGCATGCGTCTGTTGACACGCAGCGCTCCACGTCTGGGAGGTACGTCATCCAAGCCTCGATTTGGACACAGGATTCAAATACTGGTGCGAATCAGCGCCATACAGGCTACATCCAGCCGTAGACGCCCGAGTGTGACCGGTATCAGTTGTCCTCACTCCAAGTACAGAACGACCTGGATTTCTTTTCTTTTCCCTTTTTGTATCTAGGGATCGGACCAGCCAGTGAACAGCCCCTAGGCTCCCTATGTTTCCCCTGATGAGCAACACTCCTTGCGAAACATGCATGTAGGGACCTGGCAGCAAAGGGCCTATTAGGGCGGATCAATTCCAGGGTTAGGTTCCGGTGCATACCCGGCCGCGGGGGTCCGTGGCAGGGGTATAAGGGCTATTGTAGTCTTTAGGCAGGGTTTACCAGGGTAAGTTATCCATTTCCCCTCACCTGTCAGTGATGACTCAAGGATGGATCCACATGGTGCGGTAAGACCACCGGTTTAATTTTATTTGTGGGTGCCGCCGTGCACAATTATTAATTGGATCCTCCTGGAACCTAAAAACGCAGGTTCCAGTCACAGTTTGTGTCCCAAGTATTTATTATTATTTAGCTAAGGGTCAATTTCTTATAGTTATCTATTAAAAGTTATATTTTAACTCATTCAATTCTTGTATCACCCCCTTGTTATGTTGTATGAACCCTGGTGATCTAACGTACAAATCGTATCGACACTTTTTGCTTGTTCACAGGAGCCCACACCTGTACACAGTACTCCATGTGTGGTCTGACTAGTGATTTGTAAAGTAGGACTATGTTCTCATCACTGGCATCTATGCCCCTTTTGATGCAACCCATTATGTTATTAGCCTTGGCAGTAGCTGCCTGACACTAGTTTTTACAGCTTAGTTTGCGGTCGTATTAAGTAACAGAAACGCGACCGAAGAGGATGGGGAATAGAGATGGCCCGAACTATCCGCCGGCGAACAGTTCCCGGCGAACATAGCGTGTTCGCATTTGCCGCAGCGGGCGAACACATGCGATGTTCGGTCTGCCCCTTATACATCATCATTGAGCAAACTTTGACCCTGTACCTCACAGTCAGCAGACACATTCCAGCCAATCAGCAGCATACCCTCCCTCCCAGACCCTCCCATCTCCTGAACAGCATCCATTTTAGATTCATTCGGAAGCTGCAGTCTTACCCTGGGTTCAGACCTGAGCGTTCTAAAATCGCGCGTTTTAGTCGCGCGTATTTCAGCGCGTTTTGCAAATAGGAAACGCGCGTTCGTACGCGCATTCTTGTGATTGACTACTGTGGTGTCAATCACAAAACGCGCGACAAACGCCCCCAAAAAAGCTCAAGTACTTGTTTATGCGTCAGGCGTTTTACAGCGCGTTCAAACGCGCTGTAAAACGCTCAAGTGAGAACCAGGGCCATAGGAAAGCATTGGTTTTCATGTGTTGAGCATTTTACAGCGCGTTTGAACGCGCTGTAAAACGCTCAGGTGTGAACTTACCCTTAGGCCCCTTTCACACGGGCGTTGCGGGTGCACTCCGTCAAACAGTGCGGGTGCGTTGCGGGAATCGCCGCGATTTTTCCCTGCGAGTGCAAAGCGCTGTCATGCGTTTTGCACGCGCGGGAGAAAAATTTGCACTTTTAGTACCCAGACCCGAACCTGCACTTCTTCGCAGAAGTGCATGTTTGGAGTCAGAAATATCCCGCTGGTATTATTTCACATTATAACATAGTTATAATGTAAAATAATACCCTTAATCATCTTCTAATGTTTAAACAGGTGCAGAATGGGTTAAAAATTATAAACTAATATTAACTTACCTGTTCCATTTGATCGCGAAGCCCGGCCTCCTCTCCGTTAGCTTGCTAGTAGGAAAGGACCTGTGATGATGTCACATGGTCACATGGCCCAACCACCTGCTCCATCACCATAGTGATGGAGCAGGTGATGAGCCATGTGATGCTGTGACATCATCACAGGTCCTTCCTACTAGCAAGATAACGGAGAGGCGAGCCGCATCAAATGGAACAGGTAAGTGAATATTAGTTTATTGTTTCAACCCATTCTGCACCTGTTAAGCTGTAGGAAGATGGCCAAGTATTATTTTACATTATAACTATGTTATAATGTGAAATAATACAGAACCGATTACACATCCCGATGGTTGCATAGCAACCATGCGGGAACATCGCAAAGCATCCGCACTTGCTTGCGGATGCTGGCGATTTTCCCGCAGCCCCATTCATTTCCATGGGGCCTGCGTTCCGTTAAAAACGCATAAGATAGAGCATGCTGCGATTTTCACGCATCGCAAAAGTGATGCGTGAAAATCAACTGTCATGAGCACAGCCCCATACAAGTGAATGGGTCCGGATTCAGTGAGGGTGCAATGCGTTCACATCACGCATTGCACCCGCGCGGAAAACTCGCCCGTGTGAAAGGGGCCTTAGTGAGAGGAGGGAGAGTGTAGTTGCTGCTGATTTAATAGGGAAATCGATAGCTAGGCTAGTGTATTCAGTGTCCACTTCAGTCCTGAAAGACTCATCTGATCTCTGCTGTAAGGACAGCGTAACAACACCAAAAACACAAAGAGCGACATGCTGAAAGTATAAAAATGACATCAAAACTATATTAGTCAATTTAATACAATTCAATACATATAAAAGGAGGTGACAGGAGACAAGATGCCACCCTGGGTCCCAGTCACATTAACATTGTAAACATCACTTGGCTATTAAATTGGTTAAAGTGCAACCTGCATTTTAGGCTCCTATATGTGTTATCGTGTTTACATCTGCTGCTGTATGACATAAGCAAAAATATATGCATATGTAATAAAGTTGGCCTATAACAAAACCTAACCACAATCATAAAATACCCATAACAATTGAGTACCTAGAGCGGAGCCCGCTTATATTACTTCCAAAGTCTGTATTTAAAGTCCACTAATGACATGTCAAATGCACGCTCCTAATGGGGGCCCTAATGCAACAACAGAGGACTAGGCAAAATGAACATCAAGTGCAGACTTAGCCAAGATACATCAAAGACTCACCTAAGTACCCAACCGACCGGGAGACCAGGACGCCATCCTGGTCTCCCGGTCGGTTGGGTACTTAGGTGAGTCCTGACAGCACCCCAAAAAGCCCTTTTTAGGGCTGCAACATTAGTCTGCTTTTTTTCTCCATATATATATTGCAGTTGCCTGGCCTGCCTGTGTGTGATGAGCTGAAGGCCCACAGACTGTAGTGTGCCCACTGCCAGTGCCCACCACTGTCATCCCGTGTGGCACTGGACTTTGCATCAAAAAAAGGCATTTAATTTTTACACTTTAGTGTAATTTCAGTTGCTTGCCTGCTGCCAGTGTGTGTCAGGCCGACTTCCACTGACTGTAGTGTGCCCACTGCCAGTGCCCACCCCTGTCATCCCGTGTGGCACAGGACTTTGCATCAAAAAAAGGCATTTCATTTTTACACTTTAGTGTAATTTCAGTTGCTTGCCTGCTGCCAGTATGTGTCAGGCCGACTTCCACTGACTGTAGTGTGCCCACTGCCAGTGCTCACCCCTGTCATCCTGTGTGGCACAGGACTTTGCATCAAAAAAAGGCATTTAATTTTTACACTTTAGTGTAATTTCAGTTGCTTGCCTGCTGCCAGTGTGTGTCAGGCCCACTTCCACAGACTGTAAGGTGTCCACTGCCAGTGCCAACCACTCATACCGGGTGGCACAGTAGCTTGCCGATACATAAAGCATTTAATTTTTAGACAGTAGTCTAATTTCAGTTGCTTGCCTGCTGCCATTGTGTCAGGCCCACTTCCACTGACTGTAGTGTGCCCACTGCCAGTGCCCACTACTGATACCGGGTGGCACAGTAGCTTGCCGATAAATAAGGCATTTCATTTTTACACATTAGTCTAATTTCAGTTGCTTGCCTGCTGCCAGTGTGTGTCAGGCCCACTTCCACAGACTGTAGTGTGCCCACTGCCAGTGCCAACCACTCATACCGGGTGGCACAGTAGCTTGCCGATAAATAAAGCATTTCATTTTTAGACAGTCTAATTTCAGTTGCTTGCCTGCTGCCAGTGTGTGTCAGGCCCACTTCCACTGACTGTAGTGTGCCCACTGCCAGTGCCCACCACTGATACCGGGTGGCACAGTAGCTTGCCGATAAATAAGGCATTTAATTTTTAGACAGTAGTCTAAATTCAGTTGCTTGCCTGCTGCCAGTATGTGTCAGGCCCACTTTCACAGACTGTAGTGTGCCCAATGCCAGTGCCAACCACTGATACCGGGTGGCACAGTAGCTTGGCATAGTTGACTGGCTTAGACAGGACACCCAATCTTCGACAGCTTCCGCTAAGAACCTTGACGCACCATCCTCCTCCAGCTCAGCTTCGGTCACCTGCTCTCAAGTTACTACGCTCCCGCCCGCCTCCACCACCACCACTACCACCACAGCCACCACAGCCGCTTCACTTGATCCGTCAGAGGAGTTATTTACACATCAGTTGGATGCAATTAGTGATGCGCAACCATTATTGCCAGATGATGTAGATTACAGGGATATGTCTCAGTCAGGCAGAATTACACACATGGACGTACAGTGTGATGATGATGATGATGATGATGATGTTGTATCTGCTGCTGCTTCCTTTGCTGAGGTGTCAGATACAGTGGAGGAAATAATTATTTGACCCCTCACTGATTTTGTAAGTTTGTCCAATGACAAAGAAATGAAAAGTCTCAGAACAGTATCATTTCAATGGTAGGTTTATTGTAACAGTGGCAGATAGCACATCAAAAGGAAAATCGAAAAAATAACTTTAAATAAAAGATAGCAACTGATTTGCATTTCATTGAGTGAAATAAGTATTTGAACCCTCTAACAAAAAAAGACTTAATACTTGGTGGAAAAACCCTTGTTTGCAAGCACAGAGGTCAAACGTTTCTTTTAATTGATGACCAAGTTTGCGCACATTTTAGGAGGAATGTTGGTCCACTCCTCTTTGCAGATCATCTCTAAATCCCTAAGGTTTCGAGGCTGTCTCTGTGCAACTCTGAGCTTGAGCTCCCTCCATAGGTTTTCGATTGGATTAAGGTCCGGAGACTGACTAGGCCACTCCATGACCTTAATGTGCTTCTTCTTGAGCCACTCCTTTGTTGCCTTTGCTGTATGTTTTGGGTCATTGTCGTGCTGGAACACCCATCCACGACCCATTTTCAGTTTCCTGGCAGAGGGAAGGAGGTTGTCGCTCAGGATTTCACGATACATGGCTCCGTCCATTTTCCCGTTAATGCGAATAAGTTGTCCTGTGCCCTTAGCAGAAAAACACCCCCAAAGCAAAATGTTTCCACCCCCATGCTTGACGGTGGGGACGGTGTTTTGGGGGTCATAGGCAGCATTTTCTTCCTCCAAACACAGCGAGTTGAGTTAATGCCAAAGAGCTCTATTTTGGTCTCATCAGACCACAGCACCTTCTCCCAGTCACTCTCTGAATCATTCAGGTGTTCATTGGCAAACTTCAGACGGGCCTGCACATGTGCCTTCCTGAGCAGGGGACCTTGCGAGCCCTGCAGGATTTTAATCCATTGCAGTGTAATGTGTTTCCAATGGTTTTCTTGGTGACTGTGGTCCCTGCTAATTTGAGGTCATTAACTAACTCCTCCCGTGTAGTTCTAGGATGCTTTTTCACCTTTCTCAGAACCATTGACACCCCACGAGGTGAGATCTTGCGTGGAGCCCCAGAGCGAGGTCGATTGATGGTCATTTTGTGCTCCTTCCATTTTCGAACAATCGCACCAACAGTTGTCACCTTCTCTCCCAGCTTCTTGCTAATGGTTTTGTAGCCCATTCCAGCCTTGTGCAGGTCTACAATTTTGTCTCTGACATCCTTGGACAGCTCTTTGGTCTTTCCCATGTTGGAGAGTTTGGAGTCTGCTTGATTGATTGATTCTGTGGACAGGTGTCTTTTATACAGGTGACTAGTTAAGACAGGTGTCCTTAATGAGGGTGACTAATTGAGTAGAAGTGTCTAACCACTCTGTGGGAGCCAGAACTTTTAATGGTTGGTAGGGGTTCAAATACTTATTTCACTCAATGAAATGCAAATCAGTTGCTATCTTTTTTTTAAAGTTATTTTTTCGATTTTTCCTTTTGATGTGCTATCTGCCACTGTTACAATAAACCTACCATTGAAATGATACTGTTCTGAGACTTTTCATTTCTTTGTCATTGGACAAACTTACAAAATCAGTGAGGGGTCAAATAATTATTTCCTCCACTGTACAAGTGAAGCGGTTGATGATAACCATGTGTCCACGGATGCCACGTGGGTGCCTGCTCGAAGAGAAGAAGAGGGGGAAAGTTCAGAAGGGGAGACAGAGAGAATGAGGAGACGAGTTGGAAGCAGGGGGAGGTTGTCGCAAGGAGTTAGTGGCACAGTCAGACAGCATGTATCGGCACCCGGGGTCAGCCAGACAGCACGCAAGTCAACGCATGCTGTCGCGACCACCAGAATGCCATCATTGCAAAGCTCAGCGGTGTGGCATTTTTTTTGTGTGTCTGCATCTGATAACAGCAATGCCATTTGCAACCTGTGCCAAAAGAAACTGAGTTGTGGGAAGTCCAACACCCACCTCGGTACAACTGCTTTGTGAAGGCACATGATCTCACATCACAAACGCCTATGGGATCAACACATGAGTACAAGCAGCACACAAACTCAAAGCCACCATGCTCCTCCTGGTCCAGCATCTTCAGCCACGTCAACCACTGCTGTCCTCCCTGCCCCCTCTCAACCAACCGCCACTCCGCCTCTCACCTTCAGCAGTTCCTGCTCATCTGCCCACAGTCAGGTGTCTATCAAGGACATGTTTGAGCATAAGATGCCAATGTCACAGAATCACCCCCTTGTCCGGCGACTGACAGCTGGCTTGACGGTACTCTTAGCCCGCCAGCTTTTACCATACCAGCTAGTGGAGTCTGAGGCCTTCAAAAAATTTGTCGCTATTGGGACACCACAGTGGAAGGTACCCAGACAAATTTTTTTTTCAAAAAAGGCAATCCCAAACCTCTACAATGTCATTGAAAAGGAAGTCATGGCATCTCTGGCATACAGTGTTGGGGCAAGGGTCCATCTAAGCACTGATACCTGGTCTGCAAAGCATGGTCAGGGCAGGTATATCACGTACACTGCGCATTGGGTCAACCTGCTGACGCCTGACAATCATGGAATGCGTGGCTCCGCAGCAGAGTTGGTGACACCGCCACGACTTGCAGGCAGACCTACTGCCACCTCCTCTACTCCTACTCCATCATCTTCGATATCCTCCTCGGCTGAGTCCTCTTCTGCTGCGGCGTCTGGCTGCACATCAACTGAATCCCCCCAGCTCCCCAGGGGCTATTCCACATCCCGGATACGACAGTGTCACGCTGTCTTGGGGTTGACTTGCCTGAAAGCAGAGAGCCACACAGGACCAGCACTCCTGTCCGCCCTGAATGTACAGGTGGATCAGTGGCTGACCCCGCACCAACTGGAGATCGGCAAAGTGGTGTGTGACAATGGAACAAATTTGTTGTCGGCATTGAATTTGGGCAAGTTGTCACATGTGCCGTGCATGGCACATGTGTTAAATCTCATCGTACAACGTTTTGTGTCTAAGTACCCAAGCTTACAGGACGTCCTTAAGCAGGCCAGGAAGGTGTGTTGCCATTTCAGGCGTTCCTACACGGCCATGGCGCACTTTCCGATATTCAGCGGCGAAAAAACATGCCAGTGAGGTGCTTGATATGCGACAGCCCGACACGTTGGAATTCAACACTCCTAATGTTCGAACGCCTGCTCCAACAAGAAAAATCCGTCAATGACTATTTGTATGACCAGGGTGCTAGGACAGCCTCTGCCGAGCTAGGAATTTTTTTGCCACGTTACTGGACACTCATGCGCAATGCTTGTAGGCTCATGCGTCCTTTTGAGGAGGTGACAAACCTAGTCAGTCGCACCGAAGGCACCATCAGCGACCTCATCCCATTTGTTTTCTTCCTGGAGCGTGCCCTGCGAAGAGTGCTGGATCAGGCTGTAGATGAGCGTGAAGAGGAAGAGGAAGAGTTGTGGTCACCATCACCACCAGAAACAGCCTTGTCATCATCGCTTGCTGGACCTGCGGCAACGCTGGAAGAGGAGTATGAGGAAGAGGAGTCAGAGGAGGAATGTGGCGGCTTTGAGGAGGAGGAAGACCAACCACAGCAGGCACCCCAGGGTGCTCGTTCTTGTCACCTATCTGGGACCCATGGTGTTGTACGTGGCTGGGGGGAAGAACAGACCGTCAATGACATCAGTGAGGACGAGGAACGGGAAATGAGTAGCTCTGCATCCAACCTTGTTCAAATGGGGTCTTTCATGCTGTCATGTCTGTTGAGGGAGCCTCGTATAAAAAGTATGAAGGAGAACGACCTGTACTGGGTGGCCACGCTACTAGACCCCCAATGTAAGCAGAAAGTGGCAGAAATGTTACCAAATTACCGAAAGTCGGAAAGGATGCAGCAGTTCAAAACCAAACTAAAAAATATGCTTTACACAGCTTATAAGGGGGATGTCACAGCACAACGGGAATCTAACAGGGGAAGAGGTGAGTGCAATCCTTCCACGGTGGCAAGGACTGGACGATTTACAGATGTCTTGTTGATGGAGGACATGCGGAGCTTTTTCAGTCCTACTCATCGCCACAGCCCTTCGGGATCCAGCCTTAGAGAACGACTCGACCTATAGATAGCAGCTTACCTCGCCTTAACAGCACATATCGACACTCTGAGGAGCAATGAACCCCTTCACTACTGTGTGTGCAGGCTCGACTTGTGGCCTGAGCTATCCCAGTTTGCGATAGAACTTCTGGCCTGCCCTGCTTCAATTGTCCTGTCAGAAAGGACCTTCAGTGCAGCAGGAGGCATTGTCACTGACAAGAGAAGTCGCCTCGGTCAAAAAAGTGTTGATTACCTCACCTTCATAAAGATGAATGAGGCATGGATCCCGAAGGGACTGACAGTGGGGGATACATTTGACTAACAAAAGGCCTGATTACATGCCTTGGCCTCAAAATGGTCCCCACGCTGCTGTATTTAATGTCTGCATACCGGATGACTTTCGTGAATTCTCCACTACCAACTAGGGTTCAAGCCGCAATGTTTTAGTCACTTTTCTGCCTGGAAAACATCAATTTTTCCGGCCGCTGCTACAATAGCGGCTGCAACAATGCCATTATTTTTCAGGCATGTGTACATGCCAAATTTTTATGGCCTATGGTGCAGCACTGTGGCTGCAAAAACAAACCAAAAAAAAAAAGGCACATACAAGTGTCAATTCCCCTTCGCGATCGTTACCTTGTTGTGGTGAAGGGGCTTGCGTATCACAATGAAGCAATCATCACCTCTATGAGTGTGTTGGCAATGTTGCCACACCCCAGATGATAAGGCCGTTGCTTCATTATGGTCAGACCAAAAGCGATCAGACGGCTGGATAATATTTCATAGAAAAAACATTAATTTACCTTTTTTTTTTTTTTAAATGTTGTATGGGTTTTTAATACATAAAATAAAAAATCATAATAAAGTCTCTTAATAGTTTATTAGAAATAATGCAGACAATTAAAAAAATTCCCATCAATTCCAATACAAAGCAAATACAGAGCTCAGAACTAAATTATTTCATGATGTCGTAATGGTTCGCTAATTCGACAATGGTTAATCAATTCAACAGACGTCCCCGGATAGGGTACGTAACAGGGATTAAACTGATAGGAATAGTACTAGTTAAGACCCACTCATATAGGGTGTCACAGCACATTACTCTGTGCACACGCAGTGCCCCAATTTGGGAGTAAGAGGACCGACCAAGCTGCTTTTTCCATCTCCCGGTTCCTGAAATCAATTCAGTTTGGTGTATGAGAGTTTGGTCTGTCACTGTGAAGGCAGTCGAAGGTACCCGGCCTAAAAATTTTTTCACAAAAGGCAATCCCTGATATGGGATGTAACAGGGATTAAACTGATGAGAATAGTACTACAGAAAATACCACTCATATCGGGTGTGACAGTAAATTGCACGACGCAGAAGCATTAACCATGGATTAAAACAGAGTGGAGGGAGCCAGCGTTTTTTTAACCATCTCCCCGTTCGAAAAATCAATTCAATAAATGGCCCCCAGATTGGGGACGTTAGAGGGATTAAACTGATGAGAATAGTACTACAGAAAATACCACTCATATCGGGTGTGACAGTAAATTGCACGGTGCAGACGCAGTGACCGTGGATAAAAACAAAGGGGAGGGAGCCAGCGTTTTTTTAACCATCTCCCCGTTTGAAAAATCAATTCAATTCACCTTTCGGGGACCCTTGGTGTTGTACGTGGCTGGGTGGAGGAAGAAACCTTCAATGACATCACCGGGATGTGGCTAGCTTGGTATCCAACCTTGTGCAAATGGGGAGTTTGCGGTTGTGCAAATGAACTGTTTGCGGTTGTTTGCGGTGCATTAAAAGGGGAGTTTGGTCTGTCAATGTCTGTGAAGCGGGCGTAACCCTTATCGATACAACCCGTAACCCTGATCGATACAACATCATACCTGATCGTATAAACACACTAGATGTTTTAAACCACGTTGTTCAAAAAAATGTAGGATTGTTAGGTGATTTATGCCTTTTATGGATTAAAACCCAACTCTGCGTCAACTATGTAATTTTCCATGGAAGTTTTGCCATGGATCCCCCTCCGGCATGCCACAGTCCAGGTGTTAGTCCCCTTGAAACAACTTTTCCATCACTATTGTGGCCAGAAAGAGTCCCTGTGGGTTTTAAAATTTGCCTGCCTATTGAAGTCTATGGCGGTTCTCCCGGTTCGCCTGTTCGCGAACATTTGCGGAAGTTCGCGTTCGCCGAACAGCAAGGGGACGATGTCTGGATGCATCTTGGACTCCCAGGTCGCTGCTTGGAACCATGTTGTCCGAGTTGTACGCCACTTTTACAGACTGCCAAAAATACGCCCAAAACCCCCCCAAAAAAATCAATTTTTCAGGATTTTTTTTTAGGAAACATTCTTTCCTGTATATTCATTTGTATATAAATTGCAAGTGATGCCGAAACCTACAAGCAAAATGTGCATGGGAATACACTACAGTAGACTAAGTACATGACAAACAATACATTGAAATTGCCTTTATGTTAATCATGAGCTCAGCTCTCCTCTGGTGGAATTGAGAAGGGGCAATTCAGGTATTGTTCATTTTTATCTGAGTCAACCTGTCAGCATTGTCAGTGGACAAGCGGATACGCTTATCAGTTATAATGCCACCAGAAGCACTAACAACACGCTCAGACAAAACTCTGGCAGAAGGGCAGGCCAGCACCTCCAAGGCGTAGAGTGCAGGTTCGTGCCACGTGTCCAGCTTGGACACCCAGTAGTTGTAAGGCACTGAGGGATCATTTAGGATGCTGACATAGTTTGCAAAGTATTCCTTCACCATCTTCCAAAACTTTTTCCTCCTTGTGTCACTAGGCCGTGCTTTAGGGTGAAGTTGCTGGCGGGTGTCATGAAAGTGTCCCATACCTTGGAGAGTGTTGCCCTGCTTTTGTTGGAACTGCTATATGTTCCCCTTGTCCCCCTTCCTCGGTTGCCTAAGGAAGTACGGACTCTGCCGGCTGCGTTGTCAGATGAAAAATTTTGGAGCAATCTCTCAACAAATACCTTCTGGTATTGCACCATTTTACTCGTCCTCTCCACCACAGCAATAAAAGATGAGAAGTTCTCTTTGTAGCGAGGGTCGAGAAGGGTGAACACCCAGTAATCTGTCTTATCTAAAATGCGTATAACGCGAGAGTTGTGGGAAAGGCAGCCTAACATGAAGTCAGCCATGTGTGCCAGAGTACCAACAGGCAATACGTCCATGTCAACATCAGGATGACTCTCCATCCCCTCCTCCTCCTCTTCTGCCCTTCCATGCTGAACAGATCAAATTAAAGTTCCATGGGTACTACACTCTGTAGCACAGGCAACTTTGTCCAGCTCCTCCTCCTTTTCATGGCCTAATTTGTGCTGAGAAGATGAACTGTGGGTGGTCTAGCTATCACCCTGTGTAATGTTCTCCCCATTTCCTCGTCTGCCACATTCAAAGCATCCTCCTTAATTGTGAGCAGCGATCGTTTGAGTTGACACGGCAGTGTGATGGTTACGCTGATAATAGCGTTATTGCCACTAACCATCTGTGTGCATTCATCAAAGATTTTTAAAACCTCACAGAGGTCTGACATCAATGCCCACTCCTCGCATGTGAATAGTGGCAGTTGACTCGAAAGGTGACGACCATGTTGCAGCCGGTATTTCACAACTGCCCTCTGCAGCCTGGCCAACATGTAGAACGTAGAATTCCAGCGTGTGCTCACGTCACACAACAGTCGGTGAGCTGGAAGCCACAAGCGCTGCTGCAGCGTTGACAGACCGGCTGAATCTGTGGACGACTTGCAGAAATGGGCACACACACGGCACGCCTTCACTAGTAGTTCTACCAAATTGGGGTAGGTTTTTATAAACTGCTGAACCACTAAGTTTAAGACATGGGATGTGTATCAGGTTGCCGAGCTACAAAGCTCCACCAAGTTACCGCTATTGTCAGACAAAACAATGGTCCATCATACCCTGCCATAGCTCTGCGGCGGTGTGCTGTTTGTCCCCTAAGCAGATCAGCTTCAGGACGGCCTGTTGATGCTTACCCACAGCAGTGCTACACTGCTTCCAGCTAGCGACTCATGGCTGACTGCTGTTGGAGGTGGAAGTGGAGGAGGAGGCGGCGGAGGAAGAGAAGTGGGGGTTGGAGCCAATAACATAGCTGGTGGCGGAGACCCTGATGGATGTAGGGCCCGCAATCCAACAGCAGGGCCAGGAGTTATCTGTATAATATGCATTTCTTGGCAATTAAGTACCACATTAAAAACGTAGAAATGTTTCTGTAAAAATGGAATATGTATTTCCTCAACACCAAATTCCAACACCAATATGGACAAGCCAAAAGGTGATGCAAATCGAGGAGGTAGCAAGTGTCGCTAAGATCTGCATATGATCACATTTTCAAACACTACATTTTCCAACACCATTTTCAGCGCCAATCTGTGGTATGTAGGAGGGGCATAAAGTGAGATTGAAAGCAAAGTTTTTTACCGACATGAAACCTCAAACTTTGGATCAAGTCATGTTGGATGATTGTGTGATGCCTCCTGTTCTTTAGTTATCACCGATTGTCACAAACTACAAGGGACAGAATTCTTGAACTGAGAGACCTTGGTTTATCACTGCAGAATATCACTACATGCCTAGGCTGAGATGTCAGTGTTGTATGTCCCAATTGTTAGGAGAACAACAACAAACTTGAAGTACATCAAGAGGAGAATCTCTGCAGGGATGGATCATCTGATTAGAAGAATGATGTGTAGTGTACTGTACTGCAAGTACAATTGGACATCACATCCCAAGCCTAGGGTGGCAAATAGTTTCTACACCTACAGTACCTTCAAAAAACATTTACACAATATTAGGTGCATTTGCAAGGTGGGACACACTGTTAAGATAGGAAAGTCATTAAATTTAGAAAGTGGCTTTCTGCAGGAACAAATGTTCACGGACAAAAATGTAATGTTTAATTATAACAAATGTATCATTCTGTTGCTATATATCTTTGATTAGTCACTTTGACATACATCTTTCATTGGTTTCTTTGATGTTTAGTATGTAAGAGGAAGGGTAGAATCCCAATCTATAGGTAATAAAAAAGACTCAATGGGTCGCACATATGGGAGAATCCAATACACAGCAAACTATCTGCATCTTTGATTCTTTGGCTGGCTGACTAGCACACGGGGAGGCAACATCAAATTAGTCTCCTAGTTTGTGATTTGGATTTGTTGACTTTTTTGTGAAAGAATTAAAAAGATTCAGATTCATGCAAAGCAGAACAAATCCGAATCTACCAACACTAGTACATTCCCATTTGTAGAGTCTGGAATGAAGGCTAGTCAATTTTAGCGATGAGCCACACTTTTGTCTTGGATGCAATGATAACCATAAATTGGTAAACCATTTGAGCAAGGCAGTGAAAAGGCCTTCACAAAATATTTGGTCAATAGTACATCCATTTCTCCTAAGTGCTCCAGGAGTCATTTTTCAACAGGACAACACCAGGCCGCATGTTGTTTGTGCTACTGTGAGCATTGGCCTAAACGTGATGCCATGGCCAGTAGTGTCTCTGGACTAGAGTTGAGAGAACTTGTATTTAAAGTTAGGCCCCCAAAGTTCGGGTTGGGGTTATCGAAGAATCCCGTTATGGATTCCGCTACCACGTACCATAACGGCATTTGGAATCCATAAGGGGATTCTTCAATGAACCCGAACCTTGGACAACACTAAGGACCTGGGGTGACGTCACCATCATGTGATCAGTGCAGGGGGCGTGGCTCAGTACTGGATCGCCTCTTATCCAATCCAGTCCTGAACCACGCCCCCTTCCCATGATCACATGACGATAACCCCAACCCGAACTTTGGATGCCGAACTTTAAATACAAGTTCGCTCAACTCTACTCTGGACCTCTCTCACATTTGGGAAGTCATTGGCCAGCAATTGCAAATGGAGCTGTCAGCAGCAGATCAAGCTTGCCCAAGTCATTCAGTATGGCAGAACATTGCTCTGGGAGCCATAAATAACCTAATTGATAGCATATCAAGGTGTGAAAGTGTGTGTATTTCTGCATGTGGCACTCATACTCAATACTGAAGAAATCCTGATGTTTTAAGTATTTTGTTTCAATTTTTTAGCATTTGCATATCATTAACAGGTCTATCGACCCTGTAATTCGACAACTTTCCCTTCTTGGTGTTGCAATTTCAATGTTGAAGAGTGTATAATTAATTTTCACCATCATTTTTGGTGTAGTAAACTAACAATCTTCTATTGCCAGTATGTCCACAGGTAAAGATCAAACAGTACAACCACACAAGTGCATTGTCCATATGATCCAGCAATGTAGATGTGCTGAAGGATATCTTGGCAATCTGCACATTACCACCAGACGGAAATTGTGTAAAAATAACAACTTTGACTTGTGGTCAACAACATATGGCTGTGAGTTTTGTACATGGATTACTGGGGAGCAACATCACCGTTTCTTATATTAGTGCGTTTATTTTCTCTTCATTAAATCATTATTGGTCTTTGCAATAATAATTCTTGGATAACAATCCATTCAACTATATTAGAAAGGATTATTATAGCACTTTAAGATATAGTTTTAGATCTATGAGAAAATCCATTATTTTATAGTGTTCCATTCATCTACATATGACTCAGGACTATACTTTTTTCTTGAATCATGAATGTTAGTGGAGAATACAGCGGTAGTCTTTCAGCATCACATTCTGTTACTGTATCTTTGACAAGAGCTTTACAGTTTGTAATGACCTAGATTAGAATTTGTCTTCACTATGCTGTAATCTCCAAAATGGTTTAAGAAACATAGTGATCACTTCACTTCCAGCAAAGCTGCATTTTTGTAAAACTCTACTGAGAATCCTTCAACACTAAATACATAATCTTCCTGACAAAAAAAGAGAAGATAAGTCTAAGAAATCCTTCTTCATCTTTTTTGTTCTGCATTCCATGTGGATTTGTAAAGCATATCACTAATACTAGCAGGAAAAACTAAGTTGATGTTACCTAGGTATATAAATTGCACTATATTATTAGTTGCAGTAAATACAAACAGACCATAAATCACATAAATCAGAATTTAGTTTAGGTTTTATTGCTATTGTATAAATTATACTATGCATGGACTAATATATCCATGATTATTAGAGTGATCATCTTGCCTAAACTTCTATTAAACAGTATTTTGAACTATGCTTTACAACATGCACAGGGATGATGAGCACAAAGGACAGTAGATGCTTCATTGACTTCTATGGGAAAGTTGTCTTCACATGCTCTGTGGACAGTGCAGAGCTCATTGTGCAGGGTGGGGATGATCATCACCTATTAAGAATGGTGCATCCTGTGTTCTATCTATCCTACCATGTAATCCCGCCTGTGATGATAATGAGATGACTAGTGAAAAGTGATCTCTACAGAATATTAGCTCAATAGGGTTAATGGCCATGGTGAAGACTGAAATATTGTGTGTATATATATATATATTTATATATATATGTATAAATAGCATCACCAAAAAATCTAAAAAAGCTGTTTTTGCACCGTTTTATTTAATTTTTTATACAGTGTGTTACAATATTTTATTTTTTTACAATGTTTACACACAAAATATGCATACTTTTTGGGTTGCTTGTTTCAGCTTTACATATAAAAGCATTTTTGAAAAAAAAATCATGTTTTAGTGTCTGCATTTTCTGAGAGCCATAGTTTTTGATTTCTTGGGCGATTGTCTTAGGTAGGGTCTAATTTTTTGCGGGATGAGATGACTGTGTGATTGGTACAATTTTGAGGTGCGTATGACTTTTTAATTAAATTGCTTTTTGACACCTTTTTATTTTATTTTTTGACGGTGTTCACTTGAAGGGTTTAGGTCATGTAGAATTTTTATAGAGCAGGTCGTTATGGACTTAGCAATACCTAATATGTCTACTTTTTTTATTTATTTAAGTTTTACACAACAATATCATTATTGAAACAAAAAATAATCATGTTTTAGTGTCTCCATAGTCTGAGAGCCGTAGTTTTGTTTATTTTTTAGGCGATTATCTCAGGTAAGGTATTATTTTTGCGGGATGAAATGCCGGTTTGATTGGTATTTTTTTGGGGTGCCACTTTTACATAGCGACAAAATTATGCCCAAAATCCCGCCCATAAAAAAAAAAAATGTAAAGGTAAAATTGTTAGGAAACATTCTTTCCTGTGTATTCAATTGTATATACAGTGCAAATGCTGCCAAAAATTACAAGGAAGAAGCACTCCGATACAGCCTGTATATCACATAAAGGAGGTGCTCATACACATGGTGCTACAATTGTTCAGGTACACTGCTACACTCATAAAGCCTATGCACTAAGTGAAATGGCTGTCAAAAGTTACAAGGAACCGACACTCCAATACACCCTTTATTACACATAAAGGAGGGCATCATACACACCCTTGAAAAATTATCATTGATGGCCTGCTGGTGACTCTGAAAAACAGTTGGAGGAAGGGCCTGCTGATTACCCTTTAAAAGATTATAGTTGAGGGCCTGAAGGTGAGCGGACACTATAAAAAATTGTAGTGAGGGCCTGAAAGTGAGCGAACCCCATAAAACATTGCAGTGATGGCCTACAGGTGAGCAGACCATATAAAACATTAGAGGTGAGTGCCTGAAGGTGAGCCGACCGTATAAAACATTGGAGGTGAGGGCCTGAAGGTGATCGAATTCCATAAAAAATTTCGGTAATGGCCTACAGGTGAGAAGACCGTATATAACATTGGAGGTGATGGCCTGAAGGTGATCGAACCCCATAAAACATTGCAGCAATGGCCTACAGGTGAGCAGACCATATAAAAAATTGGAGGTGAGGGCCGTGAAGGTGAGATAACCCCATAAAACATTGCAATGATGGCCTAAAGGTGAGCAGAGGGTATAAAATATTAGAGGTGAAGTCCTGAAGGTGAGCAGACCATATAAGACATTGGAGGTGAGGCCTGAAGGTGATCGAACCCCATAAAACATTTCAGTAATGGGTTACAGGTGAGAAGACCGTATAAAGCATTGGAGATAAGGGCCTGAAGCCGAGCAAACTCCATAAAACATTGCAGTGATGGCTTACAGGTGAGCAGACCATATAAAACATTAGAGGTGAGGGCCTGAAGGTGAGCAGACCATATAAAACATTGGCGGTGAGGGCATGAAGGTGATCGAACCCCATTAAACATTTTAGTAATGGCCTACAGGTGAGCAGACCATAAAAAACATTGGAGATAAGGGCCTGAAGGTGACCGAACACCATAAAACATTGCAGTGATGGCCTAAAGGAGAGCAGATCGTATAAAACATTACAGGTGAATGCCTGAAAGTGAGTGGACCCCCCAAAATATTGTAGTGAGGGCATATATACTGTATGGAAGAGGAGGTGGAGGATTAGGCTGATGAGAAAAAAAGATTCAAACATATACCCTTTTTTTGTGGTGAAAAGGGTGCATCTGAATCTTGTGGATTGAGTACATTATAAAGCATGCATTTAAATTGTGTTTTTGTTCCTCATTAGCTCAGCTTTCCTCTGGTGGAGTGAAGAAGTCAGGGGCAATCCAGGCCTTGTTCATTTTTATCTGAGTCAACCTGTCAGTGGACAAGTGTATACGCTTATCTGTTATAATGCCACCAGCAGCACTAAATACATGCTCAGACAATACTCTGGCGGCAGGGCAGGCCAGCACCTCCAAGGCGTAGAGTGCTAGTTCATGCCACGTGTCCAGCTGGGACACCCAGTAGTTGTAAGGCACTGAGGGATCATTTAGGACGCTGACACAGTATGCAATGTATTCCTTCTCCATCTTCCAAAACTTTTCCCTCCTTGTAGCACTAGGCCGCAATTAAGGGTGAGGTTGCTGGCGGGTTGCTATGAAAGTGTCCCATGCCTTGGAAAGGGGTGGCCTGCCTCTGTTGGAAGTGCTGTGTGTTCCCCTTGTCTCCCTTCCTTGATTGCCTAAGGAAGTACGGACTCTGGTGGCTGCATTGTCAGATGGAAAATTTTGGAGCAATCTCTCAACAAGTACCTTCTGGTATTGCACCGTTTTACTCATCCTCTCCACCACAGGAATGAGAGATAAGAAGTTTTCTTTGTAGCAGGGGTCAAGAAGGGTGAACACCCAGTAGTCTGTGTTACCTAAAATGCGTATAACATAAGGGTCGTGGGAAAGGCAGGCTAGGCAAATATGAAGTCAGCCATGTGTGCCAGAGTACCAACAGGCAAGACGTTGATGTCAACTTCAGGATGAATTTCCACACCCTCCTCCTCCTCATCTGCCCATCCATGCTGACTAGATGGAATTAAAGTCCCATGGGTACTAGCATCTGTAGCAGAGGCAAGTGTCTCCAGCTCCTCCTCCTCCTCTTAATGGCCCAATTCGCACTGAGAAGACAGATTGGGGGAGGTCTGGCTATCACCCTGTGTCATCTCCTCCGCCATTATCTCGTCTGCCACATTCAAAGCATCCTCCTTAATTGTGAGCAGCGAACATTTGAGTAGACAGTGGGATGGTTATGCTGATAATAGCGTTATCACCACTAACCATCTCTGTGGATTCATCAAAGTTTTTTAAAACCTCACAGAGGTCTGTACACACTGTATTCAGATACAGTTCAGTATTGGAAGCAAAATACAAGACATTTCTGACAGTAAATTAGGTGCAGGATAATGTAATTTTAATATACACATTGTATTCAGATACAGTTCAGTATTGGATAGAAAAACCAACAGATTTTGGCCAGTACACTAGGCCCAAGAGAATGTAATTTTTAAGATACACACTGTATTGAGATGCAGTTCGGTATTGGAAGCAAAATACAACAAATATCTGACAGTAAATTAGGCGCAGGATAATGTAATTTGTAATATACACACTGTATTCAGATTCAGTTCAGTACTGGATAGAAAAACCATCAGATTTTGGCCACTACACTAGGCCCAAGAGAATGTGATTTTTAATATGCACACTGTATTGAGATGCAATTCGGTATTGGATACAAAAAAAAATAGATTTTGGCCACTACACTAGGCCCAAGAGAATGTAATTTTTAACATACACACTGTATTGAGAAGCACTTCGGTACAGGATACAAAAAAAAGAAAAAATTATTTGGGACACTATACTAGGTCCAAGATTATGGAATTCGAAATATACACACTGTATTCAGATGAAGAGGAGAGAGGTCCCACAGCAAGGAATCATGAGTCATATCACCGACCACTGGAGAAGGCCACTTTCAGTTATTTCGGCCCCAGCACCCAGACAGAGGAGAGAGGTCCCACAGCAAGGAATTATGCGTCATATCACCCACCACCGGAGAAGGACACTTTCAGTTATTTATGCCCCATCACCCAGACAAAGGAGAGAGGTCCCACAGCAAGGAATCATGCGTCATATCACCCACCACCGGAGAAGGCCACTTTCAGTTATTTATGCCCCACCACCCAGACAGAGGAGAGAGGTTCCACAGCAAGGAATCATGCGTCATATCACCCACCACCGGAGAAGGCGACATTCAGTTACTTCGGCCCCAGCACCAAGACAGAGGAGAGAGGTCCCCCAGCAAGGAATCATGCGTCATATCACCCACCACCGGAGAAGGCCACTTTCAGTTATTTCGGCCCCAGCACCCAGACAGAGGAGAGAGGTCCCACAGCAAGGAATCATGCGTCATATCACCCACCACCGGAGAAGGCCACTTTCAGTTATTTCGGCCCCAGCACCCAGACAGAGGAGAGAGGTCCCAAAGCAAGGAATCATGCGTCATATCACCCACCACTGGAGAAGGCCACTTTCAGTTATTTAGGCCCAGCACCCAGAGGAGAGAGGTCCCACAGCAAGGAATAAGGCGTCATATCACCCACCACCGGAGAAGGCCACTTTCAGTTATTTATGCCCCACTACCCAGACAGAGAAGAGAGGTCCCACAGCAAGGAATCATGCGTCATATCACCCACCACCGGAGAAGGCCACTTTCAGTTATTTCGTCCCCAGCACCCAGACAGAGGAGAGAGGTCCCACAGCAAGGAATCATGCGTCATATCACCCACCACCGGAGAAGGCCACTTTCAGTTATTTCGGCCCCAGCACCCATACAGAGGAGAGAGGTCCCACAGCAAGGAATCATGCGTCATATCACCCACCACCGGAGAAGGCCACTTTCAGTTATTTATGCCCCACCACCCAGACAGAGGAGAGAGGTCCCACAGCAAGGAATCATGCGTCATATCACCCACCACTGGAGAAGGCCAGTTTCAGTTATTTTGGCACCAGCACCCAGACAGAGGAGAGAGGTCGCACAGCAAGGAATCATGCGTCATATCACCCACCACCGGAGAAGGCCACTTTCAGTTATTTATGCCCCACCACCCAGACAGAGGAGAGAGGTCCCACAGCAAGGAATCATGCGTCATGTCACCCACCACTGGAAGAAGGCCACTTTCAGTTATTTCGGCCCAACACCCAGACCGAGGATGCAGGTCCCACAGCAAGGAATCATGCGTCATATCACCCACCACTGGAGAAGGCCACTTTCAGTTATTTCGGCCCAGCACCAAGATAGAGGAGAGAGGTCCCACAGCAAGGAATCATGCGTCATTTCACCCACCACTGGAGAAGGCCACTTTCAGTTATTTCGGCCCAGCACCAAGACCGAGGATACAGGTCCCACAGCAAGGAATCATGCGTCATATCACCCACCACTGGAGAAGGCCAGTTTCAGTTATTTCGGCACCAGCACCCAGACAGAGGAGAGAGGTCGCACAGCAAGGAATCATGCGTCATTTCACCCACCACTGGAGAAGGCCACTTTCAGTTATTTCGGCCCAGCACCAAGACCGAGGATACAGGTCCCACAGCAAGGAATCATGCGTCATATCACCCACCACTGGAGAAGGCCACTTTCAGTTATTTCGGCCCCAGCACCCAGACAGAGGAGAGAGGTCCCACAGCAAGGAATTGTCACTACCAGAACTTTGAGACGTTTTCACAGCTCTGTTTCTCCACCCCTGTGATGATGACACTACTAGAGCTTGGAGGAGTTCTCTCTGCTCTGTTTCTCCACCCCTGTGATGAGGTCTTTACTTTCTGTTTCCTTCCTCCCAGCTGTCCCTCCTGTATTTGATTGCTCTGCCTTTAAATCTCCCCTCCTCCTTTGTAGGGTGCAGATTATACTTTTCATTTGAGCTGTATCTCTCGCTTGAGTATCTTCACTTGTGTGATATCTTTTTACTGGACCTGTGTTCTGCTGAAGCAAGTACTTCAGATATTGTCTGCTGACTTTAGATCTGTTTTCACTGCTGATGCAGCTCCTTCAGTTTGTGCAGACATTGTGTGTTTCTAATTTGTTTGCTGTCTGGATCCGAGGCGACCCCGATTCCGTCCATATACTGAGCAGGGCACCGGTGGCCGTGCCCCTTCCATTATTGTAGGGGTTACAGTGGTCATCAGCCTTAGGTACGCGGGCATGTCTCGATCCACCATCTGGATCTGGACATGTGCTTAGCAGCATATGGAGAGCTTTTAGGGTCTGACAGGGGTCACCCTTTATGTTCCCTAGTTTGGGTCCGGTCAGTAGCTAATTCACTGTGTATGCTCTTGTTGCTCACATACAGTCGTGACATTATAATCCGCCGAAACTGTCTATTTTGACATGGATCCGCTTTCTGACCTGGTTGACCGCATGCAGGGTCTTTCTTTGGAGGTAGCGGATCTCCGTCAATCTATGACTCCGCTTCAAGCATTGGGCTCGGCTCCGGCCCATGGAGTCTGTTGCGAGCCAAAGGTCTCACTTCCGGAAACGTTCTCCAGGGGCAGTGAGAATTTTGTTCGCTTAAGAGAGGCATGCAAACTCCATTTTTGCTTGTGACCCCATTCCTCTGGTAATGAGGAGCAGAGGATGAGGATTGTCATCTCCCTGCTCAGGGGTAATGCTCAGACTTGGGCTTTTTCGCTGCCATCGGGGGATCCCTCCCTTCGATCCGTGGAAAGATTTTTTGTGGCCCTGGGGGAGATATATGATGACCCGGATCGTGTTGCTCTGGCTGAATCTAACTTACGTTTTTTAATGCCAGAACAAACTGTCTGCGGAGCTTTATTGTTCTGAATTTCGGAGATGGGCAGCTGATTCAGGTTGGAATGATGCTGCACTCCGGAGTCAGTTCTGTCATGGTCTCTCAGAGAGATTGAAAGATGCGTTTGCTTTCCATGAGAGACCAACATCCTTAGAGTCTGCCATGTCATTGGTGGTACGCCTTGACAGGCATCTAAGAGAAAGAAACGAGACCTCTCTGTCCATCCATTTTCAGTCTAGGGGCAGTGGTGCGGACTCATTCAGCGTGCAGGGGCCTCATCCTGTCTCGGTCCCCTCTGAGGAGGAGCCTATGCAGCTAGGTCGACTTGCCCCTGATAAAGGAGGATTTAGTCCTCAGAGAATGGTGTGTTTTTGTTGTGGGGGCATTGGTCATTTGGCAAATGTTTGTCCGTCTAGGAAATTCATGAACTGTACTAAGAGTGATAATAAGAAAAAAACCTCAAAAGGTAAATCATCAAACTCTGCTTCATCTGCTACCTTGGGCAAAGTTGATGTAGGAATTGATGCTTTTCCTCTGACCTGCAGTTCCCGTTTTCTCCTTTCTGCCAGGGTGGCGCTAGAGAGCAAAGTCATTTCTTGTGAAATTTTTGTTGATAGTGGAGCGGCCGTCAATCTTATTGACACTCAATTTGTAGCCATGCATGGTTTTCAGGTTTGCACATTAGAAAAGGATATACCTGTTTTTGCTATTGACTCTGCTCCACTCTCACAGAGATCCTTGAAGGGCATTGTTCACAATATCCGATTAGCTGTAGGTGACACTCATGTGGAGGATATATCTTGTTTTGTCCTTAACGGATTGCCTTCTCCTCTAGTTTTGGGGTTACCCTGGCTCACTAGACATATTGATTGGCAAGGAAGGCAAATAAATGAGTGGAGTGAGTTTTGTAGAGAGAATTGTCTCACAGCGACTTTTGCAGAGGTATCTACTAAAACTGTGCTATCATTTCTCTCTGATTTCTTGGACGTGTTTTCCGAGAGCGGTGTTCAGGAGCTACCTCCTCACCGGGAGTTTGACTGTCCCATTAACCTCATTCCCGGCGCCAAGCTGCCAAAAGCACGCCTGTACAATCTCTCACAACCGGAAAGAATCGCAATGCGAACCTATATCTCTGAGAGTCTCGATACGGGGCATATTCGTCCCTCAAAATCACCTGTTGTTGTTAAAAAAAAAAGATGGCTCTCTGAGACCTTGCTTAGATTTTAGGGAGCTGAACCGTATCACGATTCGCGATCCCTATCCCCTTCCTCTGATCCCGGACCTCTTCAACCAAATTGTTGGGGCCAAGGTTTTTTCCAAATTGGATTTGAGAGGCGCGTACAACCTGGTCAGGGTCAGAGAGGGGGATGAATGGAAAACGGCCTTTAATACCCCTGAGGGGCATTTCGAGAATCTCGTTATGCCTTTTGGCTTGATGAATGCTCCGGCCGTCTTTCAGCATTTTGTTAACAGTATTTTCTACCATTTAAGGGGAAAATTTGCATTGGTGTATCTTAATGATATTTTGATTTTTTCCCCTGATGTTCAGACCCATCAGGATCATCTTTTTCAGGTTCTGCGGATTCTGCGGGAAAATAAATTGTACGCCAAGCTGGAGAAATGTGTTTTTATGGTATCGGAGATTCAATTACTGGGTTTTCTCCTCTCTGCTTCTGGTTTTCGCATGGATCCGGAGAAGGTCCGTGCTGTGCTTGAGTGGGAGCTTACTGAGAATCAGAAGGCATTGATGCGCTTTCTGGGTTTTGCGAACTATTACAAAAAGTTCATTTTGAATTATTCCTCTGTTGTCAAACCCCTCACTGACATGACAAAAAAGGGGGCGGATTTTTCCTCTTGGTCGGAGGAGGCGCTTGCAGCTTTTTCTAAGATTAAAGAGAGTTTTGCGTCTGCTCCCATTTTGGTGCATCCCGATGTTTCCTTACCTTTTATTGTTGAGGAGGATGCTTCCGAGGGGGGTGTGGGTGCGGTTTTGTCCCAGGGCCCTGTGCCTTTTCCTCTAAAAAACTCTCCCCGGCATAGAAAAACTATGATGTGGGAGATAGGGAGTTGTTGGCCATCAAGTTGGCTTTCGAGGAATGGCGCCATTGGTTGGAGGGGGCCAGGCACCCTATCACTGTTTTTACCGACCATAAGAATCTGGCGTACTTGGAGTCGGCCAAGCGTATGAATCCGAGACAGGCCAGATGGTTTCTGTTCTTCTCCAGATTCAATTTTGTCGTTACATTCCGCCCTGGGATCAAAAATGTAAAGGCTGATGCTCTCTCTCGCTGTTTTCCGGGAGGAGGAAACTCCGAGGACCCGGGTCCCATTTTGGCGGAGGGGGTAGTTGTTTCTGCTCTGTATTCTGATTTGGAGGCCGAGGTCCAGGCTGCCCAGACTGAGGCACCTGCCCGTTGTCCTTCTGGGAAGTTGTTTGTGCCTCCTGAGTTACGTCACAAACTCTTCAAGGAGCATCATGATACTGTTCTTGCTGGTCACCCCGGGAGTAGAGCCACGGTAGATCTCATTGCTCGGAGATTTTGGTGGCCGGCTCTTCGTAAGTCGGTGGAGGGTTTTGTGGCTGCTTGTGAGACGTGCGCTCGCGTTAAGGTCCCTCGTTCACGGCCTTCAGGTCCCCTTCTCCCGTTACCCACACCTTCCCGTCCTTGGACACACCTGTCCATGGACTTTATCACGGATCTTCCTCGTTCCTCAGGGAAGTCGGTGATCCTGGTGGTGGTGGACCGTTTTAGCAAGATGGCTCATTTCGTACCCTTCCCTGGTTTACCCAATGCTAAAAAGTTGGCCCAAGCTTTTGTCGACCATATTGTTAAATTGCATGGCATTCCCTCTGATATTGTTTCCGATAGAGGCATGCAGTTTGTGTCCAGATTCTTGAAGGCTTTCGGCTGTCCTTCTCTTCTGCTTTTCACCCGCAGTCGAATGGTCAGACTGAACGCGTCAATCAGAATCTGGAGACATATTGGCGCTGTTTTGTGGCAGAGAACCAGGAGGATTGGTGTTCGTTTCTCCCTCTTGCTGAGTTTGCTCTGAACAACCGTCGTCAGGAATCTTCTGATAAGTCACCATTCTTTGGTGCATATGGGTTCCATCCGCAGTTTGGGACATTCACGGGAGGGGCTCCTTCTGGTTTGCCTGAGGAGGAGAGATTTTCCTCGTCTTTGTCTACCATTTGGCAAAAGATTCAGAGTAATCTAAGAAAGATGAGTGAGAAATATAAGCGTGTGGCTGATAAAAGACGTGTGCCTGGTCCGGACCTGAATGTGGGTGATCTGGTGTGGTTGTCTACAAGAAATATTAAACTGAAGGTTCCCTCCTGGAAATTAGGTCCCAAGTTTATTGGGCCTTATAAAATCTGGTCAGTCGTCAATCCTGTTGCCTTCCGTCTTGATCTTCCACAGGTTTGGAAGATACATAATGTATTTCACAGATCTCTCTTAAAACCATATGTCCAGCCCACGGTTCCCTCCGCTTTGCCTCCTCCTCCGATTTTGGTTGATGGCAATCTGGAGTTTGAGGTTTCCAGAATTGTGGACTCTCGCTTTGTCCGCGGTTCTCTTCAGTACCTCGTTCATTGGAAGGGTTATGGTCCTGAGGAGAGGATGTGGGTTCCGGTGTCGGAAATTAAAGCCACTCGCCTCATCAGGGCTTTTCATAGGGCTCATCCTGAGAAGGTGGGTCCTGGGTGTCCGGAGTCCACCCGTAGAGGGGGGGGGGGGGTACTGTCACTACCAGAGCTTTGAGACGTTTTCACAGCTCTGTTTCTCCACCGCTGTGATGATGTCACTACTAGAGCTTGGAGGAGTTCTCTCTGCTCTGTTTCTCCGCCCCTGTGATGAGGTCTTTACTTTCTCTTTCCTTCCTCCCAGCTGTCCCTCCTGTGTTTGATTGCTCTGCCTTTAAATCACCCCTCCTCCTTTGTAGGGTGCGGATTATACTTTTAATTTGAGCTGTATCTCTCGCTTGAGTATCTTCACTTGTGTGATATCTTTTCACTGGACTTGTGTTCTGCTGAAGCAAGGACTTTGGATATTGTCTGCTGACTTTGGATCTGTTTTCACTGCTGCTGCAGCTCCTTCAGTTAAGTGTGCAGACATTGTGTGTTTCTGTTTGTTTGCTGACTGGATCCGAGGCGACCCCGGCTCCGTCCATATACTGAGCAGGGCACCGGTGACCGTGCCCCTTCCACTATTGTAGGGGTTACAGTGGTCATCAGCCTTAGGTACGCGGGCATGTCTCGATCCACCATCTGGATCTGGACATGTGCTTAGCAGCATAGGGAGAGCTTTCAGGGTCTGACAGGGGTCACCCTTTATATTCCCTAGTTTGGGTCCGGTTAGTAGCTAATTCACTGTGTATGCTCTTGTTGCTCACATACAGTCGTGACAGGAATCATGCGTCATATCACCCACCACTGGAGAAGGCCACTTTCAGTTATTTATGCCCCACCACCCAGACAGAGGAGAGAGGTCCCACAGCAAGGAATCATGCGTCATATCACCCACCACCAGAGAAGGCCACTTTCAGTTACTTCGGCCCCAGCACCCAGACAGAGGAGAGAGGTCCCACAGCAAGGAATCATGCATCATATCACCCACCACCGGAGAAGGCCACTTTAAGTTATTTCGGCCCCAGCACCCAGACAGAGGAGAGAGGTCCCACAGCAAGGAATCATGCGTCATATCACCCACCACTGGAGAAGGCCACTTTCAGTTATTTATGCCCCACCACCAAGACAGAGGAGAGAGGTCCCACAGCAAGGAATCATGCGTCATATCACCCACCACCGGAGAAGGCCACTTTCACTTATTTATGCCCCACCACCCAGACAGAGGAGAGAGGTCCCACAGCAAGGAATCATGCGTGATATCACCCACCACCGGAGAAGGCCAATTTCAGTTATTTATGCCCCACCACCCAGACAGAGGAGAGAGGTCCCACAGCAAGGAATCATGCGTCATATCACCCACCACCGGAGAAGGCCACTTTCAGTTATTTCGGCCCCAGCACCCAGACAGAGGAGAGAGGTCCCATAGCAAGGAATCATGCATCATATCACCCACCACCGGAGAAGGCCACTTTCAGTTATTTCGGCCCCAGCACCCAGACAGAGGAGAGAGGTCCCACAGCAAGGAATCATGCGTCATATCACCCACCACCGGAGAAGGCCACTTTCAGTTATTTCGGCCCCAGCATCCAGACAGAGGAGAGGTTCATTCAACTTTGGGTTGCACCGCAAGATCATGGTAAAGTTAAAAAAATGAGGATTCAATAAAGAAGTGCCCCGGAGTACAAGAATACATGGTTGAGGGGGAGGCAGTTATAAATGTCTATTCTGCACAAGGGAGGCACAGGTCCTGTGGGATTCATGCCTGGTTCATTTTTATGAACGTCAGCTTGTCCACGTTGGCTGTGGACAGGCGGCTGCGTTTGTCAGTAATGACGCCCCCTGCCGTGCTTAATACACGTTCAGACAAAACGCTGGCCGCCGGGCAGGCCAGCACCTCCAAGGCATAAAATGCTAACTCTGGCCACGTGGACAATTTGGAGACCCAGAAGTTGAATGGGGCCGAACCATCAGTCAGTACGTGGAGGGGTGTGCATACGTACTGTTCAACCATGTTAGTGAAATGCTGCCTCCTGCTAACACGTTCCGTATCAGGTGGTGGTGCAGTTAGCTGTGGCATGAAAACAAAACTTTTCCACATTTCTGCCATGCTAACCCTGCCCTCAGAGGAGCTGGCCGTGACACAGCTGCGTTGGCGACCTCTTGCTCCTCCTCTGCCTTCGCCTTGGGCTTCCACCTGTTCCCCTGAGACATTTGGGAATGCTCTCAGGAGCGCCTCTACCAGCGTGCGCTTGTACTCGTGCATCTTCCTATCACGCTCCAGTGCAGGAAGTAAGGTGGACACATTGTCTTTGTACTGGGGATCCAGCAGGGTGGCAACCCAGTAGTCCACACACGTTAAAATGTGGGCAACTCTGCTGTCGTTGCGCAGGCACTGCAGCATGTAGTCGCTCATGTGTGCCAGGCTCCCCAGAGGTAAGGACAAACTGTCCTCTGTGGGAGGCGTATCGTCATCGTCCTCCGTATCCCCCCCAGCCACGCACCAGTGATGGGCCTGAGCTTTGTCGGGTGCCACCCCGCTGTGAACCTGCTTCATCCTCATCCTCATCCACCTCCTCCTCATCCTCCTCGTCCTCCAGTAGTGGGCCCTGGCTGGCCACATTTGTACCTGGCCTCTGCTGTTGCAAAAAACCTCCCTCTGAGCCACTTCTAACAGACTGGCCTGAAAGTGCTAAAAATGACCCCTCATCCTCCTCCTCCTCCTCCTCCTGGTCCACCTCCTATCCATCATCGCCCTAAGCGTTTTCTCAAGGAGACATAGAAGTGGTATTGTAACGCTGATAACGGTGTCATCGCCACTGGCCATGTTGGTGGAGTACTCGAAACAACACAACAGGGCACACAGGTCTCGCATGGAGGCCCAATCATTGGTGGTGAAGTGGTGCTGTTCCGCAGTGCGACTGGCGCGTGCGTGCTGCATCTGAAGCTCCACTATGTCTTGCTGCTTCTCGCACACAGTCTCTCCAGCATGTGCAAGGTGGAGTTCCACCTGGTGGGCACGTCGCATATGAGGCGGTGAGAGGGAAGGCCGAAGATCCGCTGTTGCGCAGACAGGCGAGCAGCGGCAGGATGTGAACGCTGGAAGCGCGCACAGACGGCCGGCACTTTATGCAGCAGCTCTGACATGTCGGGGTAGTTGTGAATGAACTTCTGCACCACCAAATTCAGCACATGCGCCAGGCAAGGGATGTGCGTCAAACCGGCTAGTCCCAGACCTGCGATGAGATTTCGCCCATTATCGCACACCACCAGGCTGGGCTTGAGGCCAACCGGCAGAAACCATTCGTCGGTCTGTTGTTCAATACCCCGCCACAACTCCTGCGCGGTGTGGGGCCTGTCCCCCAAACATATGAGTTTCAGAATGGCCTGCTGACGTTTACCCCGGGCTGTGCTGAAGTTGGTGGTGAAGGTGTGTGGCTGACTGGATGAGCTGGTAGAAGCAGAGGAGGAGGAAGCCGAGTAGGAGGGGGAGGCTACAGGAGGCGAAGAATGATGCCCTGCGATCCTTGGCGGCGGAAGGACGTACGCCAAGGAACTCTCCGCCTGTGGCCCAGCCACCTCTACATTTACCCGGTGTGCATTTAAGGAAATATAGCGTCCCTCGCCGTGCTTACTGGTCCACGTGTGTGTGGTTAGGTGGACCTTGCCACAGATGGCGTTGTGCAGTGCACACTTGATTTTATTTTGATACTTGGTTGTGCAGGGAAGGCACGGCTGTCTTGGAAAAGTAGTGGCGGCTGGGAACAACATATTATGGGACAGCCATGGACATCAGCTGTTTGAAGCTGTCTGTGTCCACCAGCCTGAATGACAGCATTTCAAAGGCCAGTAGTTTAGAAATGCTGGCATTCAGGCCCAGGGCTCGAGGGTGGCTAGGTGGGAATTTACGCTTTCTCTCCAAGGTTTGTGAGATGGAGAGTTGAACGCTGCCGTGGGACATGGTGGACATGTTTGTTGTCGCAGGTGGTGTTGTCGGTGGCACATCCTCTGTTTGGTGGGCGGCAGGTGCCAACATTCCTCACAAGGCGGAGGAAAAGGGCCGAGGCAGCAGCAGAAGAGGGAGCAGGGGGAGCCAGAGTGAGTTCCTTGCTTTTAAGGTGTTTACTCCACTGCAGTTCATGATTTGCATGTAGATGCCTGGTCATGCAGGTTGTGCTAAGGTTCAGAACGTTAATGTCTCGCTTCAGGCTCTCATGGCACAGCGTGCAAACCACTCGGGTCTTGTCGTCAGCACATTGTTTAAAGAAGTGCCATGCCAGGGAACTCAGTGAAGCTGCCTTTGGGGTGCTTGGTCCCTGGTGGCGGTGGCCAGTAGCAGGCGAATTCCCTTGGAGGTCGGCTGTTCTGCTTTTGCCCCCTGCTCTCTCTTTTGCTACGCTGTTGGCTCGGTCTCACCACTGACTCTTCCTCTGAACTATGAAAGTCAGTGGCACGACCTTCATTCCATGACCTCCTGTTCGGTCTGCACACTACAGAAAGACGCAGCAGTTGGCACCTGCGTTTCCCACAACAAAATATATGTTTTTGCGGACACTATGAAACTTGGCCTGCAACAGCTGGGACACCAGATTCAGGGTATTGCTATTTGGGCAAATAAATTTCACCCCAAAACAAAATATATGTTTTTTCGGACACTATGAATCTTGGCCAGCCACAGCTGAAACCACTGATTTATGGTATTGCTATTTTGGCAATTGAATTTCACCCCAGAACAAAATATATGTTTTTGCGGACACTATGAAACTTGGCCTGCAACAGCTGGGACACCAGATTCAGGGTATTTCTATTTTGGCAATTGAATTTCACCCCACAACAAAATATATGTTTTTGCGGACACTATGAAACTTGGCTTGCAACAGCTGGGACACCAGATTCAGGGTATTGCTATTTTGGCAATTGAATTTCACCCCAGAACAAAATATATGTTTTTGCGGACACTATGAAACTTGGCCTGCAACAGCTGGGACACCAGATTCAGGGTCTTGCTATTTTGGCAATTGAATTTCACCCCACAACAAAATATATGTTTTTGCAGACACTATGAAACTTGGCCTGCAACAGCTGGGACACCAGATTCAGGGTATTACTATTTTGGCAATTGAATTTCACCCCACAACAAAATATATGTTTTTGCGGACACTATGAATCTTGGCCAGCCACAGCTCAAACCACTGATTTATGGTATTGCTATTTTGGCAATTGAATTTAACCCCAGAACAAAATATATGTTTTTGCGTACACTATGAAACTTGGCCTGCAACAGCTGGGACACCAGATTCAGGGTATTTCTATTTTGGCAATTGAATTTCATCCCACAACAAAATATATATTTTTGCGGACACTATGAAACTTGGCCTGCAACAGCTGGGACACCAGATTCAGGGTATAGCTATTTTGGCAATTGAATTTCACCCCACAACAAAATATATATTTTTGCGGACACTATGAATCTTGGCCAACCACAGCTGAAACCACTGATTTATGGTATTGCTATTTTGGCAATTGAATTTAACCCCAGAACAAAATATATGTTTTTGCGGACACTATGAAACTTGGCCTTCAACAGCTGGGACACCAGATTCAGGGTATTGCTATTTTGGCAATTGAATTTCACCCCAGAACAAAATATATGTTTTTGCGGACACTATGAAACTTGGCCTGCAACAACTGGGACACCAGATTCAGGGTATTGCTATTTTGGCAATTGAATTTCACCCCACAACAAAATATATGTTTTTGCGGACACTATGAAACTTGGCCTGCAACAGCTGGTACACCAGATTAAGGGTATTGCTATTTTGGCAATTGAATTTCACCCCAGAACAAAATATATGTTTTGATGGACACTATTATACTTTGCCAGCCATAGCTGAAACCTCTGATTTATGGTATTGCCATTTTGGCAATTGAATTTCACCACAGAAAATAATCTATCCTTTGCCAGAAAGCAGACAGTATTATACTTGGCTAGCCAAAGCTGGAACACCAGATTTAGGGGATTGCTATTTGGGCAATTGTATTTAACCCCTTAATAAAATATAGAAATTGCTATCCTGAGTTTCTAGGGGTGACAATTAGCACAGCCAAGCCCCTGATGTAGGATATAGCAAAAAAAAAAAACTAGTATTGATGGATTGATGGACTTGGTGGCAGCTTGTTCTGGTGCACCACAAGTCACAAAATGGCCGCCGATCACCCCAGAAAATAAGTGACAGAAAAACGCTCTGTGCAGCCTAAAAACCAGTGATCAAGTAACTAGCAGAAGTTCAATCATTCACAGCTGTAGATCGATCAGTTCATTAGGTGCTGTTGCTGACTTTTCCCTGCCTAATCTCGCCCTCACAGAAGCTGCGTCCTCTCCCTAAACTAATCAGAGCAGTGTGACGTGCGGAGCTACGTGACTCCAGCTTAAATAGAAGCTGGGTCACATGCTGCACTTGGCCAATCACAGCCATGCCATTAGTAGGAATGGCTGTGATGGGCTTATAGGGCAAGAAGTAAAACGCTAGCTGATTGGCTGCTGTGCAGCCCTTCAGAAAGCTGGAAGAAATCACCGAACATTGGACCCAAACCTGAACTTTTTTGAAAATGTCCGGGTTCGGGTCCGTGTCCCGGACACCCCAAAATTCGGTACGTACCCGAACGATGCTCGAACTGTTCGCTCAACACTAGTATTGGATGCAATTTTTTTTTTATTTTGGTGACTAAACTAGGCCTAAGAGAATGTAATTTTTAATATACACACTGTATTAAGATGCAGTTCGGTACTGGATACAAAAAAAATTATATTTTGGCCACTACACTAGGCCCAAGAGAATGTAATTTTTAATATACAAACTGTATTTGGATGTAGTTCTATATTTGATACAATTTTGTCCCAAATAAAATTTACTCTCTGCTTGAATACTGTATATACGGTTGCCGCCTAAACGCACACACAGATGTGCCCAAAACTAGTTAACTGTGGCCAAAATATAAATCTCTCTCTGGTGGAGTAATTAATATAAAGGTTACAGATTGAACCCACACACACGTGGCACAAATTAGGTTGATTTCCCAAGAAATAATTTCTCTGATGGTGCAGTGTATATTTCAGTAGCAGGAACACTGTAGTGAATAAGCCCCTTTTTATAATGTCTGCCCAACACACTGCTTTCTGATGGTACAATGTATATATCAGTATCAGGCACTCTGTAGTGAATAAAGCCCCATTTTATAATGTCTGCTCAAAACACTGCTTTATGATGATGCAGTGTATATCTCAGTAACAGGCACACTGTAGTGAATAAGCCCCTTCTTATAATGTCTGCCCAACACACTGATTTATGACGTGCAGATTATATCTCAGTAGCAGGCACACTGTAGTGAATAAGCCCCTTTTCATAATGTCTGCCCAACACACTACTTTATGATGGCATATTGTAGATGTAATTAATCTGAACTCTTTCTGTCTTTTAGAAGTTTGGGTAGTTAAAAAAGCGATTTTCAATCCCTGCACTATCTGTCCCTTCCTGATGACGCCTGTCCCTGATAGTGCTGAAGCAAGCCACTTCTTAAAACTAAAAAAGGTGCTACACTGCTGTAGAACACACACTGTAGTCCTTAAAGGACTGTTAGATCGTTCAATAAGGTTTCTGGAGTAAAATCAGTAAGTTTAGAGCAAAACGCTATCTGTCCATGCCTACTGTCTGCTCTCCCTGACGCTGAATGATCCGAGCGCCAGACCTCAGCTCTTATATGAACGTGTATCACGTGTTCTTGCCAGTTTATCAGTGTAAGGCTTACAGCTAACATGGCTATGGGCTTACACTGAAGGGAATTACTTACCTGGACCTTGATTGGCTGCTTATAAGGCGCCAAAGATGTGGGGAGGAGACTCGAGCAATGCGACGAATACACGTGGTGCTCGGCCGAGTTAAGCCGAGCGCCAAGCATAGCGATGCTCGAGCCGAACCAATACTCAGCTGAGCATGCTCGCTCATCACTAGCTGGAGGCCGGCAACTGCTGTTCCACTCACGGCGTGGCCCAGTGCAGTCACTGTACTCCATTACACTGGGCCCCACTCACAGCAGTCTTCACATGTAAAGTCTATTCATGTAATCCTCAAGCAGTGGCTCTGCTTTTTAAACTACCATAATTGTCTATTGTAGTACTCCCTATCAAAGCAGCAGTCAGGCCGGCTACCAAATGTCACTCACTTGGTAATGCTCCTTCCACTACATTAATGAAGTTGGCATTGCAGGAGCGTGACTGAGTGAGCAAAATTACACTGACGGCCTGCTCGCTACCTTGATAGTCCAAAGATCCCCCATAACAGTGTCATCCAAAGATCTTCTTTATTATTGGTAAATCATATGTAAAGAGGTATCTCCCAGGGAAAGTGAACAATCTAGCTAGCAGCACCTTCTGGATGTGGCTCCTTAGTCCCTATGAGTCAAATTTTGGAAATATTCCATTGAAACACATCATCTACAGACTAACAGTGAATTTGCACTCTGTAGGGAACATACAGAAATTCATTAGAGAGATAGTGATGAAAAATATGTATAGAAACATCCTAATTAAAAAAGATCAATCAACTCTAATGATACCAAAGTAAAAGAAACATGTAGACTAAGTATTTCTAAATAATTACTTCAAGTCAGTGTAGAACAAACCAAAGCAAAGTTAACATATTTGGAAAAACACAATCAAATAATGTAAGGCAGGCTGAAAAAAAAAAAAAAAAAGGAAATGGATATTACAAAACAATATTCATAAGTTTATGCCACGTCGATGTTATGAATTATATAGCATTAGAGATGAGCGAACACCTGGATGTTCGGGTTCGAGAAATTCGGCCGAACTTCCCGAAAATGTTCGGGTTCGGGATCCGAACTCGACCCGAACTTTATCCCGAACACGAGCCCCATTAAAGTCAACGGTCACCCGAACTTCTAGGCACTAAAAAGGCTGTAAAATAGTCCAGGAAAGGGGTAGAGGGCTGCAAAAGGCAGCAAAATGTAGGTAAATGCCCTGCAAACAAATGTGGATAGGGAAATGAATAAAAAAAAAAAAAAAAAATTAACAAATATAAATTGGAGAGAGGTCCCATAGCAGAGAATCATGCGTCATATCACCCACCACTGGAGAAGGCCACTTTCAGTTATTTAGGCCCCAGCACCCAGACAGAGGAGAGAGGTCCCAACCCAAGGAATCATGCCTCATACCACCTATTGCTAATGATCATAGAGGATCTCTCTTACAATCACTCTGCCGCTGGACTGTTTAACGGAGGAACACAGGATAACAAAAAGGGAGAGATAGACCTGACTGAACAACTGTTACTATTTAATATCTATTTGTTTCAGGTCTGGGATGAATTTTAGACATTAATCACTTGAGGATTTTATGGACTAATTTTGTATGAACTATATGTACTTTTAATTAATTTAATATTTTTTTATTTTAAACTTTCTTGCATCGGCACTTTCCTGGGAAGTTTGTATAATATTGATGAAATTTGGTGAACTATTGTGAAATTTGATTATTTGGAGTGTACGGCATTCACTGGCTTGGATGACCAATGAACGGACGGATGGATGGACTTTGATTACGGTCGTCTTATCCGTCTCTCCATATTTTATCTGAAACTGGATACTTGCATACTCCATTTTTATCTTTTATATTATCTTACATACAATAAATTTATAGTACGGACTAGACTGTGAATATCAAATTTCTTCTGACCAGATTTGGTGTGCCTGTCCATTTTTTTGTTGAATCTATAGATTATTTTTTGTGGGTCTGGTGAGTACCATACTTGGACGTAAGTGCACCCATTTTCCAATCTCCTTGCAGAGTGAGCCACCCATTACACAAATATATTTTGACCACTGGAGAAGGCCACTTTCAGTTATTTAGGTCCCAGCACCCAGACAGAGGAGAGAGTTCCCACAGCAAAGAATCATTTGTCATATGACCCACCACTGGAGAAGGCCACTTTCAGTTATTTAGGTCCCAGCATCCAGACAGAGGAGAGAGGTCCCACAGCAAGGAATAAGGCGTTATATCACCCACCACTGGAGAAGGCCACTTTCAGTTATTTAGGCCCCAGCACCCAGACAGAGGAGAGAGGTCCCACAGCAAGGAATAAGGCGTCATATCACCCACCACTGGAGAAGGCCACTTTCAGTTATTTAGGCCCCAGTACCCAGACAGAGGAGAGAGGTCCCACCGCAAGGAATAAGGCGTCATATCACCCACCACTGGAGAAGGCCACTTTCAGTTATTTAGGCCCCAGCACCCAGACAGAGGAGAGAGGTCCCACAGCAAGGAATAAGGCGTCATATCACCCACCACTGGAGAAGGCCACTTTCAGTTATTTAGGCCCAAGCACCCAGACAGAGGAGAGAGGTCCCACAGCAAGGAATAAGGCGTCATATCACCCATCACTGGAGAAGGCCACTTTCAGTTATTTAGGCCCCAGCACCCAGACAGAGGAGAGAGGTCCCAACCCAAGGAATCATGCCTAATATCACCCACCACTGGAGAAGGCCACTTTCAGTTATTTAGGCCCCAGCACCCAGACAGAGGAGAGAGGTCCCACAGCAAAGAATTATTTGTCATATGACCCACCACTGGAGAAGGCCACTTTCAGTTATTTAGGTCCCAGCATCCAGACAGAGGAGAGAGGTCCCACAGCAAGGAATAAGGCGTTATATCACCCACCACTGGAGAAGGCCACTTTCAGTTATTTAGGCCCCAGCACCCAGACAGAGGAGAGAGGTCCCACAGTAAGGAATAAGGCGTCATATCACCCACCACTGGAGAAGGCCAATTTCAGTTATTTAGGCCCCAGTACCCAGACAGAGGAGAGAGGTCCCACAGCAAGGAATAAGGCGTCATATCACCCACCACTGGAGAAGGCCACTTTCAGTTATTTAGGCCCCAGCACCCAGACAGAGGAGAGAGGTCCCACAGCAAGGAATAAGGCGTCATATCACCCACCACTGGAGAAGGCCACTTTCAGTTATTTAGGCCAAGCACCCAGACAGAGGAGAGAGGTCCCACAGCAAGGAATAAGGCGTCATATCACCCACCACTGGAGAAGGCCACTTTCAGTTATTTAGGCCCGGCACCCAGACAGAGAAGAGAGGTCCCACAGCAAGGAATAAGGCGTCATATCACCCAACACTGGAGAAGGCCACTTTCAGTTATTTAGGCCCCAGCACCCAGACAGAGGAGAGAGGTCCCACAGCAAGGAATAAGGCGTCATATTACCCACCACTGAAGAAGGCCACTTTCAGTTATTTAGGCCCAGCACCCAGAGGAGAGAGGTCCCACAGCAAGGAATAAGGCGTCATATCACCCACCACTGGAGAAGGCCACTTTCAGTTATTTAGGCCCCAGCACCCAGACAGAGGAGAGAGATCCCACAGCAAGGAATAAGGCGTCATATCACCCACCACTGGAGGAGGCCACTTTCAGTTATTTAGGCCAAAGCACCCAGACAGAGGAGAGAGGACCCACAGCAAGGAATAAGGCGTTATATCACCCACCACCGGAGAAGGCCACTTTCAGTTATTTCGGCCATAACACCCAGACAGAGGAGAGAGGTCCCACAGCAAGGAATCATGCGTCATATCACCCACCACCGGAGAAGGCCACTTTCAGTTATTTCGGCCCAAGCACCCAGACAGAGGAGAGAGGTCCCACAACAAGGAATCATGCGTCATATCACGTACCACTGGAGAAGAACACTTTCAGTTTTTTCGGCCCAGCACCCAGATAGAGGAGAGAGGTCCCACAGCAAGGAATCATGCGTCATTTCACCCACCACTGGAGAAGGCCACTTTCAGTTATTTCGGCACCAGCACCCAGACAGAGGAGAGAGGTCGCACAGCAAGGAATCATGCGTCATATCACACACCACTGGAGAAGGCCAGTTTCATTTATTTCGGCCCAGCACCCAGACAGAGGAGAGAGGTCGCACAGCAAGGAATCATGCGTCATATCACCCACCACCGGAGAAGGCCACTTTCAGTTATTTATGCCCCACCAACCAGACAGAGGAGAGAGGTCCCACAGCAAGGAATAAGGCGTCATATCACCCACCACTGGAGAAGGCCACTTTCAGTTATTTAGGCCCCAGCACCCAGACAAAGGAGAGAGGTCCCACAGCAAGGAATAAGGCGTCATATCACCCACCACTGGAGAAGGCCACTTTCAGTTATTTAGGCCCAGCACTCAGAGGAGAGAGGTCCCACAGCAAGGAATAAGGCGTCATATCACCCACCACTGGAGAAGGCCACTTTCAGTTATTTCGGCCCCAGCACCCAGACAGAGGAGAGAGGTCCCACAATAAGGAATAATTTGTCATATCACCCACCACTGGAGAAGGCCACTTTCAGTTATTTAGGCCAAAGCACCCAGACAGAGGAGAGAGGACCCACAGCAAGGAATAAGGCGTCATATCACCCACCACTGGAGAAGGCCACTTTCAGTTATTTAGGCCCCAGTACCAAGACAGAGGAGAGAGGTCCCACTGCAAGGAATAAGGCGTCATATCACCCACCACTGGAGAAGGCCACTTTCAGTTATGTAGGCCCAAGCACCCAGACAGAGGAGAGAGGTCCCACATCAAAAAATAAGGCGTCATATCACCCACCACTGGAGAAGGCCACTTTCAGTTATTTAGGCCCCGGCACCCAGACAGAGAAGAGAGGTCCCACAGCAACAAATAAGGCGTCATATCACCCACCACTGAAGAAGGCCACTTTCAGTTATTTAGGCCCCGGCACACAGACAGAGAAGAGAGGTCCCACAGCAAGGAATAAGGCGTCATATCACCCACCACTGGAGAAGGCCGCTTTCAGTTATTTAGGCCCCGGCGCCCAGATTGAGGAGAGGTTCATTCAACTTTATGTTGCACCGCAAGATCATGGTAAAGTTAAAAAAATGAGGATTCAATAAAGAAGTGCCCCGGAGTACAAGAATACATGGTTGAGGGGGAGACAGTTATAAATTTCTATTCTGCACAAGGGAGGGACAGGTCCTGTTGGATCCATGCCTGGTTCATTTTTATGAACGTCAGCTTGTCCACGTTGGCTGTGGACAGGCGGCTGCGTTTGTCAGTAATGATGCCCCCTGCCGTGCTGAATACATGTTCAGACAAAACGCTGGCCTCCGGGCAGGCCAGCACTTTCAAGGCATAAAATGCTAACTTTGGCCACTTGGACAATCTGGAGGCCCAGAAGTTGAATGGGGCTGAACCATCAGTCAGTACGTGGAGGGGTGTGCAGACGTACTGTTCAACCATGTTAGTGAAATGCTGCCTCCTGCTAACACGTTCCGTATCAGGTGGTGGTGCAGTTAGCTGTGGTGTGGTGACAAACTTTTCCACATTTCTGCCATGCTAACCCTGCCCTCAGAGGAGCTGGCCGTGACACAGCTGCGTTGGCGACCTCTTGCTCCTCCTCTGCCTTCGCCTTGGGCTTCCACCTGTTCCCCTGTGACATTTGGGAATGCTCTCAGGAGCGCCTCTACCAGCGTGCGCTTGTACTGGCGCATCTTCCTTTCACGCTCCAGTGCAGGAAGTATGGTGGGCACATTGTCTTTGTACCGTGGATTTAGCAGGGTGGCAACCCAGTAGTCCGCACACGTTAAAATGTGGGCAACTCTGCTGTCGCAGCATGTAGTCGCTCATGTGTGCTAGGCTCCCCAAAGGTAAGGACAAGCTGTCCTCTGTGGGAGGCGTATCGTCATCGTCCTCCGTATCCCCTTAGCCACACACCTGTGATGAGCCTGAGCTGTGTCAGGTGCCACCCCGCTGTGAACCTGCTCCATCCTCCTCCACCTCCTTCTCATCCTCCTCGTCCTCCAGTAGTGGGCCCTGGCTTGCCACATTAGTACCTGGCCTCTGCTGTTGCAAAAAACCTCTCTCTGAGCCAATTCTAAGAGACTGGCCTGAAAGTGCTAAAAATGACCCCTCATCTTCCTCCTCCTCCTGGGCCACCTCCTCTTCCATCATCACCCTAAGCGTTATCTCAAGGAGACATAGAAGTAGTATTGTAACGCTGATAATGGTGTCATTGCAACTGGCCATGTTGGTGGAGTACTCGAAACAACGCAACAGGGCACACAGGTCTCGCATAGAGGCCCAATCATTGGTGGTGAAGTGGTGCTGTTCCGCAGTGCGACTGACGCGTGCGTGCTGCAGCTGAAACTCCACTATAGCCAGCTGCTTCTCGCACAGTCTCTCCAGCATGTGCAAGGTGGAGTTCCATCTGGTGGGCACGTCGCATATGAGGCGGTGAACGGGAAGGCCGAAGTTCCACTGTAACACAGACAGGCGAGCAGCGGCAGTATGTGAACGCCGGAAGCGCGCACAGACGGACCGCACTTTATGCAGAAGCTCTGACATGTCGGGGTAGTTGTGAATGAACTTCTGCACCACCAAATTCAGCACATGCTCCAGGCAAGGGATGTGCGTCAAACCGGCTAGTCCCAGAGCTGCGACGAGATTTCGCCCATTATGGCACACCACCAGACCGGGCTTGAGGCCCACCGGCAGCAACCACTTGTCGGCCTGTTGTTCAATACCCCGCCACAACTCCTGCACGGTGTGGGGCTTGTCCCCCAAACATATGAGTTTCAGAATGGCCTGCTGACGTTTACCCCGGGCTGTGCTGAAGTTGGTGGTGAAGGTGTGTGGCTGACTGGATGAGCTGGTGGAAGCAGAGGAGGAGGAAGCCGAGTAGGAGAAGGAGGCTACAGGAGGCAAAGAATGATGCCCTGCGATCCTTGGCGGCGGAAGGACGTACGCCAAGGAACTCTCCGCCTGTGGCCCAGCCACCACTACATTTACCCAGTGTGCAGTTATGGAAATATAGCGTCCCTCACCGTGCTTACTGGTCCACGTATCTGTGGTTAGGTGGACCTTGCCACAGATGGCGTTGCGCAGTGCACACTTGATTTTATCGGATACTTGGTTGTGCAGGGAAGGCACGGCTGTCTTGGAGAAGTAGTGGCGGCTGGGAACAACATACTGTGGGACAGCCATGGCCATCAGCTGTTTGAAGCTGTCTGTGTCCACCAGCCTGAATGACAGCATTTCAAAGGCCAGTAGTTTAGAAATACTGGCATTCAGGCCCAGGGCTCGAGGGTGGCTAGGTGGGAATTTATGCTTTCTCTACAAGGTTTGTGAGATGGAGAGCTGAACGCTGCCATATGACATGGTGGAGATGCTTGGTGACGCAGGTGGTGGTGTCGGTGGCACATCCTCTGTTTAGTGGGCGTCAGGTGCCAACGTTCCTCACGAGGCTGAGAAAGAGGCCGAGGCAGCAGCAGAAGAGGGAGCAGGGGGAGCCAGAGTGAGTTCCTTGCTTTTAAGGTGTTTACTCCACTGCAGTTCATGCTTTGCATGTAGATGCCTGGTCATGCAGGTTGTGCTAAGGTTTAGAACGTTAATGCCTCGCTTCAGGCTCTGATGGCACAGCGTGCAAACCACTCGGGTCTTGTCGTCAGCACATTGTTTGAAGAAGTGCCATACCAGGGAACTCTGCCTTTGAAGCTGCCTTTGAGGTGCTCGGTCCCTGGTGGCGGTGGCCAGTAGCAGAAGAACTCTCTTGGCGGCGGCTGTTCTGCTTTTGCCTCCTGCTCCCTCTTTTGCTACGCTGTTGGCTCGGTCTCACCACTGCCTCTTCCTCTAAACTAAGATAGTCAGTGGCACGACCTTCATTCCATGTGGGGTCTAGGACCTCATCATCCTCTGCATCATCTTCCACACAGTCTTCCTCCCTGACCTCCTGTTCGATCTGCACACTGCAGAAAGACGCAGCATTTGGCACCTGTGTTTCGTCATCATCAGAGACGTGCGGACTCCGATGAGGTGGTATTCCCATGTCCTCATCATCAGAAAACATCAGTAGATGTGCATAAGTGCATTCCATGTCTTCCACCACTGGGGAAGGGCTAGGTGGATTTCCTTGGGAAACCCTGCCAGCAGAGTCTTCAAACAGCATAAGAGACTGCTGCATAACTTGAGGCTCAGACAGTTTCCCTGATATGCATGGGGGTGATGTGGCAGGCTTATGAGCTTGGTTTTCAGGCGCTGCGCTTTCTGCAGAAGACTGCGTGGGAGATAATGTTGTGAACGTGCTGTATCCACTGTCGGCCACCCAATTGACTAGCGCCTGTACCTGCTCAGGCCTTCCCATCCTTAGAACGGCATTGGGCCCCACCAAATATCGCTGTAAATTCTGGCGGGTACTGGAACCTGAGGTAGTTGGTTCACTAGGACGTGTGGCTGTGGCAGAATGGCCACATCCTCTAGCAGCCCCAGAGGGTACACTAACACCACCACGACCGCGTCTGCGTCCCTTACTAGATGTTTTCCTCATTGTTACCGTTCACCAAGCACCACAATAAGAAAAAAAATATTTGGCCCAATGAATTGATTTCAAATTCAGGCCTTTTTTTACAGTCACCTAACACTATCTGCCTATTTATTTATGTAGCGTATTAAACTAATCCAGGCACAGCAGTAACCACTGATTTAGGGGAATATCTCTTTTAGGGCTAGTATTTAGGCCCTGGATGAAAGGTATCCTTTTATGGACAGATTTACACTTGGAGATGCACAGTAGCGTGAGAAAAAATATGTAGGATTATGCCTTCAGCAATTGTATTTTAACACTTTGTGTAATATACCCTTTAACGGACAGAAATACAATGGGAGATGCACGGTAGCGTGTGAAGTTAATGAGGATGACCCTCTCAGCACTTGTATATACACCTTGAGTGTACTATACCCTTTTACGGACAGATTAACACTTGGCCTGCAACAGCTGGAACACCAGATTCAGGGTATTACTGTATTGGCAAGTGAATTTCACCCTAGAACAAAATATACCCTTTTACGGACAGATTAACACTTGGCTTGCAACTGCTGGAACACCAGATTCAGGGTATTGCTATTTTGGCAATTGAATTTCACCCCAGAACAAAATATACCCTTTTACGGACAGCCACATCTGTGACAACAGATTTATGTTATTGCTATTTTGGCAATTGAATTTCACCCCAGAAAAAATATACCCTTTTACGGACAGATTAACACTTGGCCTGCAGCAGCTGGGACACCAGATTTATGGTATTGCTATTTTGGCAATTGAATTTCACCCCAGAACAAAATATATGTTTTGGCGGACACTATTATACTTTGCCAGCCACTAATGGAACATCAGATTCAGGGTATTGCTATTTTGTCAATTGAATTTCACCCCAGAACAAAATATACCCATTTACGGACAGATTAACACTTGGCCTGCAACAGCTGGAACACCAGATTCAGGGTATTGCTATATTGGCAAGTGAATTTCACCCCAGAACAAAACATACCCTTTTACGGACAGATTAACACTTGGCCTGAAACTGCTGGAACACCAGATTCAGGGTATTGCTATTTTGGCATTTGAATTTCACCCCAAAACAAAATATATGCTTTGGCGGACAATATTATACTTTGCCAGCCACAGCTGTGACACCAGATTTATGGTATTGCTATTTTGGCAATTGAATTTCACCCCAGAACAAAATATATGTTTTGGCGGACAATATTATACTTTGCCAGCCACTACTGGAACACCAGATTCAGGGTATTGCTATTTTGGCAATTGAATTTCACCCCAGAACAAAATATACCCTTTTACGGACAGATTAGTACTTGGCCTGCAACAGCTGGTACACCAGATTCAGGGTATTGCTATTTTGGCAATTGAATTTCACCCCAGAACAAAATATATGTTTTGGCGGACACTATTATACTTTGCCAGCCACTACTGGAACACCAGATTCAGGGTATTGCTATTTTGGCAATTGAATTTCACCCCAGAACAAAATATACCCTTTAACGGACAGATTAACTCTTGGCCTGCAACAGCTGGGACACCAGATTCAGGGTATTGCTATTTTGGCAATTGAATTTCACCCCAGAACAAAATATATGTTTTGGCGGACAATATCATACTTTGCCAGCCACAGTTGTGACACCGGATTTATGGTATTGCTATTTTGGCAATTGAATTTCCCCCCAGAACAATATATATGTTTTTGCGGACACTATTATATGTTTCTAGGGGTGACAATAAGCACAGCTAAGCCCCTGATGTAGGATATAGCAAAAAAAAAAAACTAGTATTGATGGATTGATGGACTTGGTGGCAGCTTGTTCTGGTGCACCACAAGTCACAAAATGTCCGCCGATCACCCCAGAAAAAAGTGACAGAAAAACGCTTTGTGCAGCCTAAAAACCAGTGAGCAATTAACTAGCAGAAGTTGAATCATTCACAGCTGTTGATCGATCACTTCATTAGGTGCTTTTGCTGAGTTATTCCCTGCCTAATCTCGCCCTCACAGAAGCTGCGTCCTCTCTTCCTCCACTAAGCAGCCAGTGTGACATTCGGCGCTATGTGACTCCAGCTTAAATAGAAGCTGGGTCACATGCTGCACTTGGCCAATCACAGCCATGCCATAAGTAGGCATGGCTGTGATGGGCTCTTAGGGCAAGAAGTCGTGCAGCCCTTCAGAAAGCGGGAAGAAATCGCCGAACATTGGACCCGAACCCGAACTTTTTTGAAAATGTTCGGGTTCGGGTCCGTGTCCCGAACACCCCAAAATTCGGTACGAACCCGAACTATGCTCGAACTGTTCGCTCAACACTATATAGCATACCTGGCCATAAGAAAACACCAAAAAGTAAATTTTTGTTGATTGATTTACAGCCCATTGTTCTAGCAATTTTATATGCTTTTACTATTACCTATGATATATTTCAAAATGCACCCATGCTGTAAATTACAAGTATTTTCGAACTCACTCTGGAGATCTGTGACTATAGAAAGTCGTAAACCCGAAAATTGATAATTTTTGAACTGGTAAAGTCATGTATTGATTTCAAGCGGGGTATATTATGTCTGTAATAGTCAAGCTTAGAATTTCCATATTACCCTTAACATTTATTAAGGACATTAAAACTCTCTAGAATCATTTACACAATTTCCTATATGTATTGTTATTTCTTCTGCATTCCTCATTAGTGCTGAGCAGGAGGTGCCATATTCGATTTCGCGATATCTCGCGAATATTCGATTGAATATAATATATCACGTCATATATTCGTCGAAACCGAATATTCGTCATTATTCTATATTTCGTGAATTTTACGCAAATTTATATGTTTGCATTGCGAATTCATCTTAGAGCTGGGTTCCTAATGGTTGTATTGCTAGAATATAATGAATATCACGAATATAGCACTATATTCTCAATCTTCGTTATCTTCTAGCAATACAACCATTAGGAACTCAGCTCTAAGTTTAATTTGCTATGCGATTAATATAACCTGAATTACTCGCATTGCGAATTCAATTTACAGCTGGGTTCCTAATGGTTGTATTGCTAGAATATAACGAATATCACGAATATAGCACTATATTCTCAATCTTCGTTATATTCTAGCAATCCAACCATTAGGAACTCAGCTCTAAGTTGAATTTGCAATGCGAACATATATTTGCATTGCAAATTCAACTTAGAGCTGGGTTCCTAATGGTTGCCTTGCTAGAATATGACGAAGATTGAGAATATAGTGCTATATTTGTGAATTTGTGATATTCGTTATATTCTATCAATACAACAATTAGGAACCCAGCTGTAAGTTGAATTCGCAATGCGAGTAATCCAGGTTATATTAATTGCATTGCAATTACAACTTAGTCAAATTTGTGAGATTGTGATTCTCACATCCGACAGGACATTTTAGCTTGGAGGCGTTCCCATAGAAGCGGCAACGGGCATTGACTGGAGCGGGCAGGGAGCCAAGAATCTTCCAGACAGGTAAGAACAGATTTTGGGAAGTGGGAAGACAAGTTAGGCAACTAGAGAGTAACAAGGATTAACAACTAAAAAAATAAAATAAAAATGAATATTTGAAATAGCGAATATAGCCCTATATTTGCAATATTCTCAAATTTGCAAAGTGCCGATATTCGCAAAAAAATTTGCCATTCGAATATTCGCGCTCAACACTATTCCTCATGCAATACAAATTCTGGATCACATTTTCATATAATTCTTGTTGTATATTCCTATTGTTCCTGCTAGAAGTTTATGACTGAATTGTCAATTGTATGATAGAGTTCAACAGGGTCTTGCCAGTTGGAGACGTGTCTCTGACAACACTGATTGAATAGTGTTAGATGGCAATTCCGGACAAGATTAGGCTTTTTATATTATAGTGCTTGCAATGTGCGGTGCGGTGCCGGTGTCCGTGTTTTGCGGATCCGCAAAACACTTACGGACATGTGAATGGAGCCTAAGGTCATATACCTTAAAAAGATGTTCTAGAATTGTTCTTGCATTGGTAATACAAGTACCATATTTTTCACCCTATAAGACGCACCTAGGTTTTTTGGGAGGAAAATAAGAAAAAATTATATTTTTAACCAAAAGGTGTGCTTTTGTTGGGTTTTGAACTAATGGTGGTCTGTGGATGCACTGTTATGGGGGATCTGGAAATGGCACTGTTATAAGGGATCTGGGGATCTGTGGATGATGCACTGTTATGGGGGATCTGGGGATCCGTGGATGATGCACTGTTATGGGGGATCTATAACGGACACTGTTATGGGGGATCTGGGGAGGGCACTGTTATGGGGGATCTGGGGAGGACACTGTTATGGGGGATCTGTGGATGGCACTGTTATAGGGTGGATATGTGGAGGACACTGTTATGGGGGGATCTGTGAAGGACACTGTTATGTGGGATCTGTGGATGGCACTGCTATGGGGGATCTGTGCATGGCACTGTTATAGGGGATCTGTGGATGGCACTGTTATGGGGGATCTATGGATGGCACTGTTATATATGTGTCATCCACAGACTCCCCACCCCATAACAATGCCATCCACAGACCCCCCACCCCATAACAGTGCTATCCACAGATGTCCCCCATAACAATGCCATCCAAAGATCTCCCAACCCATAATAGTGCCTTTCATAGATGTCTTCCATAAAAGTGTCATCCACAGATCCCCCCTGCCGCTTACAGTGCTGCACTATAGGAATATAAAAGTTCTAATTCAATTCAAATTGATTAAAGATGCCCCCTCACTTGTAAGATTACTCACTAACAGCTGCTGTAGAATGCAGACAAGCAGGCCGGGCGGGCGGCAGCGTGACTTATTGACGTCACGTGCCTGCGCCGCCTGCTTCATTCATAAAGTAGGCGGTGCAGGCACGTGACATCAAGGAGTTACGCAGCCGCCCGCCCACCCGGCCTGCCTGCGTTCTACTGCAGTTGATAGTTAGTAATTTTACAAGTGAGGAGGCATCTTTAATCAACTTGAATTGAATTAGAACTTTTATATTCCTATAGTGCAGCAGTGTGAACGGCGGGGCTGGAGTACAGTGACTGCACCGGCCCCACCACACTTGCCGGCCTCCAGCTCCTCCTCCCAGTCCCTGCCCGCTCATACATTGCATGCAAAATGTCAGCATTCACCCCATAAGATGCAGGGGCATTTTCCATATATTTTAATAGTCTAAACATTTTTGCATGTACAGTTGTGGCCAAATGTTTTGAGAATTACATAAATATTGGAATTTGAAAAAGTTGCTGCTTAAGTTTTTATAATAGCAATTTGCATATCCTCCAGAATGTTATGAAGAGTGATCAGATGAATTGCATAGTCCTTCTTTGCCATGAAAATTAACTTAATCCCAAAACAAACTTTCCACTGCATTTCATTGCTGTCATTATAGGACCTGCTGAGATCATTTCAGTAATCGTCTTGTTAACTCAGGTGAGAATTTTGACGAGCACAAGGCTGGAGATCATTATGTCAGGCTGATTGGGTTAAAATGGCAGACTTGACATGTTAAAAGGAGGATGATGCTTGAAATCATTGTTCTTACATTTTTAACCATGGTGACCTGCAAAGAAACGCTTGCAGCCATCATTGCATTGCATAAAAATGGCCTCACAGGCAAGGATATTGTGGCTACTAAGATTTCACCTCAATCAACAATTTATAGGATCATCAAGAACTTCAAGCAAAGAGGTTCAATTCTTGTTAAGAACTCTTCAGGGCGTCCAAAAAAGTCAAGCAAGAGCCAGGATCGTCTCCTAAAGAGGATTCATCTGCGGGATCGGAGTGCCACCAGTGCAGAGCTTGCTCAGGAATGGCAGCAGGCAGGTGTGAGCGCATCTGCATGCACAGTGAGGCGAATACTTTTGGAAGATGGCCTGGTGTCAACAAAGGCAGCAAAGAAGCCACTTCTCTCCAAAAAAAACCATCAGGGACAGATTGATCTTCTGCAGAAAGTATGATGAATGGACTGCTGAGGACTGGGGCAAAGTCAAATTCTCCGATGAAGCCTCTTTACGATTGTTTGGGGCATCAGGAAAAAGGCTTGCCCGGAGAAGAAAAGGTGAGCGCTACCATCAGTCCTGTGTCATGCCAACAGTAAAGCATCCTGAGACCATTCATGTGTGGGGTTGCTTCTCATCCAAGGGAGTGGGCTCACTCACAATTTTGCCCAAAAACACAGCCATGAATAAAGAATGGTACCAAAACACCCTCCAACAGCAACTTCTTCCAACAATCAAACAACAGTTTGGTTAAGAACAATGCATTTTCCAGCACGATGGAGAACCGTGCCATAAGGCAAAAGTGATAACTAAGTGGCTCGGGGACCAAAACGTTGACATTTTGGGTCCATGGCCTGGAAACTCCCCAGATCTTAATCCCCTTAAGAACTTGTGGTCAATCCTCAAGAGGCGGGTGGACAAACAAAAACCCACTATTTCTGACAAACTCCAAGAGGTGATTATGAAAGAATGGGTTGCTATCAGTCAGGAGTTGGCCCAGAAGTTGATTGAGAGCATGCCCGGTCGAATTACAGAGGTCCTGAAAACGAAGCGCCAACACTGCAAATACTGACTCTTTGCATAAATGTCATGTAATTGTCGATAAAAGCCTTTGGAATGTATGAAGTGCGTGTAACTATATTTCAGTACATCACAGAAACAACTGAAAGAAAGATCTAAAAGCAGTTTAGCAGCAAACTTTGTGAAAACTAATATTTGTGTCATTCTCAAAACTTTTGGCCACGACTGTAGTGATGCCTGTTATGTTTTTTTAATTGTTTATTTTTATACACAAAATTGGGAAGGGGGGTGATTAGAATTTTTTATTTTTTAAATTTTTTATCCTTTTTACATAATGACTTTTAGCTCCCTATGGAAGGCTAGATCCTGGGATCTTCTTATTGCTGTCATGGTACCCAATCAGAGCCCTGCAATTTCACTACTCACGCTCCAATCAGAAGGCAAAGGAAGCACCCCCCCTCTGACTAATTCCGCAGAGATTGTTATTGACCACAGCATCTGAGGGGTTAAATGACCAGGTTCGGCATAATTTCCGATCCCAGAGATTACGGCAAGGTGCTTGCGGTGTTATACAACCAGCACCCACCATGTCTGGAGCGAGCAAGCAGCCATATAGTCCCTCAGAGGTCAGTGGAAGACGATCACCGGGTAAATTTGTCGTTGCAGCGTATTTATTTTTCACATTCACATAGGACAATACTAACAGTGGACATCTTCCCCCAACAACTCCAGTTAGGTTGATATGTTTTGAACCTAACTGTTGTTAATCATAGCCTCACGCTATGATTAAGAACTGTTTGGTTGGAAATATTGTCAACCTAACTGGAGTTGGTGGGAGGAGATGTCCACTGTTTTAATGTAATATGTGAATGTGAATAATAAAGACGCTGCAACAACGAATTTACCCGGTGCCAGATCGCCTTCCTTTGGCTTTTATGCATGTTGGAGTTTACCTTGGCTCGTACCGCGCATGGAGTATATGAGGTGAGCTGGACTTTCAAGTTATATTAGGACATTCCCTCAGAGGTGAATAATTTTGGCTGAAGGGGTTAAACTGGCACAATGCTTTGTATAGAAAGATAAGTTGACTTTAACAATACCTGCGACAAAGTGATCCAATCTTTCATTCTGAAAAAGTAAGTTTAAGCCATATATAAATGAGCAGTTAGTAACAAAGTAACATAGTACATAGGGCCGAAAAAAGACATCTGTCCATCCAGTTCGGCCTGTCATCCTGCTGGTTGATCTAGAGGAAGGCAAAAAAAAAAAAACTGTGATGTAGAAGCCAATTTTTCCCACTTAAGGGGAGTAATAAATTCCTTCCCGACTCCATTCAGGCAATCAGAAGTACTCCCTGGATCAACGACCCATCTCTAGTAGCTATAGCCTGTAATATTATTGCACTCCAGAAATACATCCAGGCCCCTCTTGAATTCCTTTATTGTACTCACCATCACCACCTCCTCAGGCAGAGAGTTCCATAGTCTCACTGCTCTTACTGTAAAGAATCCTCTTCTATGTTGTGTACAAAACTTCTTTCCTACAGAAGCAGAGGATGTCCCCTCGTCACAGTCACAGTCACAGTCCTGGTCCTGGGCATAATGATGGGAGAGATCTCTGTACTGACTCCTGACATAATTATACATAGTTATTAGATCTGCCCTCAGTTGTCTTTTTTCTAAAGTAAATAACCCAAATTTTGATAATCTTTCAGGGTACTGTAGTTGCCCCATTCCAGTTATTACTTTAGTTGCTCTCCTCTGAACCCTCTGCAGCTCTGCTATGTCTGCAATGTTCACAGGAGCCCAGAACTGTACACAGAACTGCATGTGTGGTCTGACTAGCGATTTGTAAAGTGGTAGGATTATGTTCTCATCACGGGCGAATATGCCCCTTTTAATGCAACCCATTATCTCTTTGGTCTTGGCGGCAGCTGCCTGACACTGGTTTTTGCAGCTTAGTTTGCTGTTTATTAAAATTCCTAGATCCTTTTCCATGTCAGTGTTACCGAGTGTTTTACCATTTAATATGTACGGGTGACTTGCATTATTCCTTCCCATGCGCATAACTTTGCATTTGTCAGTGTTAAACCTTATCTGCCAAGCCTCCAATCTATCCAGATCCCTCTGTGGCAGTATATTGTCCTCTTCAGTGTTAATTACTTTACACAGTTTAGTGTCATCTGCAAAGATTGATATTTTACTATGCAAGCCTTCTACAAGATTATTAATAAATATATTGAAGAGAATAGGGCCCAGTTCTGACCCCTAAGGTACCCCACTATTGAAAGTTGCCCAATCTGAGTGTGTACCGTTAATAACCACCCTCTGTTTTCTGTCACTCAGCCAGTTACTTACCCACTTACAGACATTTTCTCCCAGTCCGAGCATCCTCATTTTATATACTAACCTTTTATGTGGTACAATGTCAAATGCTTTACCAAATGCTCCAGATATATAACATCCATTGATTCACCGCTGTCAAGTCTAGAACTTACCTCCTCATAGAAACTCATTAAATTCATTTGGCATGTCCTATCCCTCCTTAAGCCATGCTGATATGGCTATTTGCTTATTTCCGTTGAGATCCTCTAAGATAGAATCTCTCAGAAAACCTTCAAACATTTTCCCCACAACAGATGTTAAACTTACAGGCCTATAGTTTCCTTTTTGAATATTGGCACCACATTTGTGCCAATCCTGTGGAACATTCCCTGTCAGTATAGAGTCCGCAAATATCAGAAATAAGGGTCTGGCTATGACATTACTTAATTCCCTTAGGATACAGGGGTGTATGCCATCTGGTCCTGGCGATTTCTCTATTTTAATCTTTTTAATAGTGTTGAGCGCGAATATTCGAATAGCGAATTTTTTAGCGAATATCGGCACTTTGCTAATTCGCGAATATTTCGAATATAGCGCTATAAATTCGCTATTTCGAATATTCGAATAAATATTTTTTTTTATAGTTCTATTTTTTTCTTTCCCACTTCCCAAAAGTAGTTCTTACCTGTCCTGAGGATACCCGTTGCCACTTCTGCCGACTTCCGTGCTCATGGAGCGTCCCCATCACCATGGGAACGTCTCCATACTAAAATGTACTGTCGGATTTGAGAATTACGTTGAAATCGCAAAGCGATTAATTCAAGTTATATTAATCGCATTGCGATTACAACTTAGCAGTGCACTGCTATCTTACATATTAGGCTAGAATTAACGAATATGGAATATAGCAGCAGTGCTAAGTAGAAATCGCAATGCTCCAAGTTATATTAATCGCATTGCGATTTCAACTTAGCACTGCTATATTCCATATTCGTTAATTTCGTTAATTCTAGCAAGCTGACCCATTATAAACCCAGCTCTAAGTTGAAATCGCAATGCGATTAATATAACTTGAATTAATCGCATTGCGATTTCAACAGACATGGTTTACTTTCGTCGCTAAAACGAAGATGGAGAATCCTTTGTTATCTTCGTTTTGAGGAATATGACGAATACATTTGTCATATGCGCTAATTCTACCAAGCCAACCATAGTAAACCAGGTCTAAGTAGAAATCGCAATGCGATTTATTCAAGTTATATTAATCACATTGCGATTTGAGCGTAATTCTCAAATCCGACAGTTCATTTTAGTATGGAGACGTTCCCATGTATGGTTGGCTTGGTAGAATTAGTGAATATGACGAATGTATTCGTCATATTCCTCAAAAAGAAGATAATGAAGTATTCTCCATCTTCGATTTAGCTACCTATTCGTCAACTTCGCTAATTCTAGCAATCAAATAGAAAGGTTGACTATAGAGACAGCTGTGTTTAATTCGCTATGCGATTATATTAGTATTATTTTTTTTTTTAAATAGAATAATTATAATAATTATCAAGAATTATAATTATTCTATTTATTTTTAAAAAAGCAAAGTAATATAATCGCATAGCGAATTAAACACAGATGTCTCTATAGTCCACCTTCCTATTTGATTGCAAGAATTAGCGAAGTTGACAAATAGATAGCTGACACGAAGATGGAGAATACTTTGTTATCTTCGTTTTGAGGAATATGACGAATGCATTCGTTCATTTATGCGTCATATTCGCTAAAATTCTAGATATCAAAGCAATAGGAAAGTAGCCTTAAGTTTAAATCGCAATACGCGATTATTTAAATCGCATATTAATCGCGATAACTAGAATAATGACGAATATTCGATTTCGACGAATATGAAACGAATATTCTATCGAATATTCACAAATTTCGTCGAAATCGAATATGCCACCTGCCGCTCATCACTACTTTTTAAGTCGCTGTTGTACTTCTTCTTTAGTCAGACAGGACACTTTTAATGGGTGAGTTATTTTTACATTCAGCATTTCATCTGACAGTTTATTTTCCTCAGTGAATACATTGGAGAAAAAAATATTTAACAGCTTTGCTTTATCCTCCTCGCTCTCTGCAACTCCCCTTTCATTACTATTTAAAGGGCAGACACCTTCAGATTTATACTTAACATTTATATAATTTAAGAAAATGTTAAGGTTAATTTTACTCTCTTTGGCAATTAATCTCTCGGTCTCTAGTTTGGCCACTTTTATTTGTTTTTTACTTGTTCTTTTTTTTTTCCTTATAGTTTTTCAGTGCTTCCTCACTACCCTCCTGTTTTAGTGATTTATATGCTTTCTTTTTGTCAGTTATTGCTTTCTTTACATTTCTATTTATCCACATTGGTTTCTTTTTGTTCCTTAACCTTTTATTCCCATACGGTATGTACCTCTCACAGTGAGAATTTAGGGTGCCTTTAAAGATATCCGATTTTGTGGCTGTATTTTTGTTTTCGAGGACTATGTCACAGATAGTTTGGCCTATGGCCTCGCTTAGTTGGCTAAATTTAGCTATTTTTTTTCCTCCCTGTAGAAATGCTCTTTTGTATGATAATTGGAAGGTTATCACTTTCTGGTCAATATTTCCCAGGTGTCCCCAATTTGCACATCTGTTGTTCTGTCAGGTATATTGGTTAATACTTAGTCCAGTAAGACTGTCCCTCTAGTCGGGTCCTGAATAGGGATGAGCAAACCCGAACTGTATAGTTCGGGTTTGTACCGAATTTTGGGGTGATCGTGACACGGACCCGAACCCGAACATTTACGAAAAAGTTCGAGTTCGGGTTCGTTGTTCGGTGATTTCTATGGCGTATTTTGAAAGCCTGCAAAGCAGGCAATCGACAAGCGTCATACTACTTGCCCCAAGAGGCCATCACAGCTATGCCTACTATTGGCATGGCTGTGATTGGCCAAGTGCAGCATGTGACGCAGCCTCTAATTAAGCTGGAGTCACGTCGCGCCACACGTCACTCTGCTCTGATTAGTGTAGGGATAGGATGCAGCTGCTGTTAGGGCGAGATTAACTCAGCAAAAACACCTAATGAAGTGATCGATCTACATCTGTGAATCATTCAACCTCTGCTAGTTAATTGCTCACTGTTTTCAGGCTGCTCAGAGCATTTTTCTGTCACTTTTTTCTGTGGTGATCGGCGTCCATTTTGAGTCTTGTGGTGCGCCAGCACAAGCTGCCACCAAGTCCATTAATCCATCAGGAGCTTGGCTGTGCTTATTGTCACCCCTAGAAACTCAGGATAGAATTTTCTATAATTTATTGAGAGGTGAAATTCACTTCAAACAATAGAAATCCCCTAAATCTGGTGTTCCAGCTGTGGCTAGCCAAGTATAATACTGTCTGGCAAAGAATATATTTTTTTTTATGGGGTGAAATTCAATTTCCAAAATAGAAATACCCTAAATCAGTGGTTTCTGCTAATGCAGGACAAGTTTTATAGTGTCCGTCAAAGGATAGCTTTTGTTCTGGGGTGAAATTCAATTGCCAAAATAGCAATACCGTAAATCTGGTGTTCCAGCTGTGACTGAAAAAGTTTCATAGTGTCCGGCAAAGGATATATTATTTTCTGGGGTGAAATTCAGTTGCAAAAATAGAAATACCATAAATCTGGTGTTCCAGCTGTGACTGGACAAGTTTCATAGTGTCCGTCAAAGAATATATTGTATTCTGGGGTGCAATTCAGTTGCAAAAATAGAAATACAGTAAATCTGGTGTTCCAGCTGCAACTGGACAAGTTTCATAGTGTCCGCCAAAGGATATACATTTTTATGGTTTGAAATTCAATTACCAACATAGCAATACCGTAAATCTGGTGTTCTACCTGTGACTGGACAAGTTTCATAGTGTCCGTCAAAGGATATATTATATTCTGGGGTGCAATTCAGTTGCAAAAATAGAAATACAGCAAATCTGGTGTTCCAGCTGTGACTGGACAAGTTTCATAGTGTCCGTCAAAGGATATTTTATTTTCTGGGGTGAAATTCAGTTGCAAAAATAGAAATACCGTAAATCTGGTGTTCCAGCTGTGACTGGACAAGTTTTATAGTGTCCGGAAAAGGATATATTATTTTCTGGGGTGAAATTCAGTTGCAAAAATAGAAATACCGTAAATCTGGTGTTCCAGCTGTGACTGGACAAGTAGTTTAATAGTATCCGTCAAAGGATATATTTTGTTCTGGGGTGAAATTCAATTGCCAAAATATCAATAACCCAAATCTGGTGTTCCAGCTGTTTGCAGGCCAAGTGTAAATCTGTCCGTAAAAGTGTATATTACACTCAGCGTGTATCTCCAAGTGTATTTCTTTCCGTAAAGGGTATATTACAGTAAGAGTTAAAATACAGCATAATCCTCTACATTTGCACACACTGTTTTGCATCGCTAAGTGTATTTCTTTCCGTTAAAGGGTATATTACACAAAGTGTTATAATACAAGTGCTGAAAGCATAATCCTATATATTTTTTCACACGCTACTGTGCATCTCCAAGTGTAAATTTGTCCGTAAAAGGATACCTTTCATCCAGGGCCTAAATACTAGGCCTATAATTGATATTCCCCTAAATCTGTGGTTACTGCTGTGCCTGGATTAGTGTAATACAATACATAAATAGATAGCCAGATAGTGTTAGGTGCCTGTAAAAAAAGGCCTGAATTTGAATTCAATAGATTAGGGCAAATCATTTTTTTCTTATTGTGGTGAACAGTAACAATGAGGAAAACATCTATTAAGGGCCCATCACTGATGCGTGGCTGGGGGGAAACGGAGGACAATGACGATACTACTCCCACAGAGGACAGCTTGTCCTTACCCCTGGGCAGCCTGGCACACATGAGCGACTGCATGCCGCAGTGCCTGCGCAACAACACCCTGCTGGATCCCCGGTACGAAGACAATTTGCCCACCTTAATTCCTGCACTGGAGCATGATAGGAAGATGCGTGAGTACAAGCGCACGTTGGTTGATGCGCTACTGAGAGCATTCCCAAATGTCACAGGGGAACAAGTGGAAGCTCAAGGCGAAGGCAGAGGAGGAGCAAGAGGTCGCCAACGCAGCTGTGTCACGGCCAGCTCCTCTGAGGGCAGGGTTAGCATGGCAGAGATGTGGAAAAGTTTTGTCACAACGCCACAGCTAACTGCACCACCACCTGATACGGAACGTGTTAGCAGGAGGCAGCATTTCACTAACATGGTTGAACAGTACGTGTGCACACCCCTCCACATACTGACTGATGGTTCGGCCCCATTTAACTCCAAATTGTCCACGTGGCCAGAGATAGCCTTTTATGCCTTGGAGGTGCTGGCCTGCCCAGCGGCCAGTGTTTTGTCTGAACCTTTATTCAGCACGGCAGGTGGCGTCATTACTGACAAATGCAGCTGCCTGTCCACAGCCAACGTGGACAAGCAGACGTTCATAAAAATGAACCAGGCAGGGATCCCACAGGACCTGTCCATCCCTTGTGCAGAATAGACATTTATAACTACCTCCCCTTAACCATATATTCTTGTACTCCAGGGCACTTCTTTATTGAATCCTCTTTTTTTAATTTTTCCATTATTTTGCGGGGCAACCCGAAGTTGAATGAACCTCTCCTCCGTCTGGGTGCCAGGGGCCTAAATATCTGAAAGTGGCCTTCTCCATTGGTGGGTGACATGATTCACTGCTTTGGGACCTCTCTCCTCTGTCTGGGTGCTGGGGCCTAAATAACTAAAAGTGGCCTTCTCCGTTGGTGGGTGAGATGATGCCTCTTTTGCTGCTATGAGACCTCTCTCCTCTGTCTAGGTGTCAGGGGCCTAACTTTCAGGTACTTGCTTGCTGTCTTGGTGGCAGACATTTAAATATTTTTACTGTCTAATGACCTCCCCATTGTCTGGGTGTCAGGGGCCTATATGTCGTTTAATCATGTGTTGTCTTGGTGGGAGATATTAAACTCTTTTTACTGTCTAATGACCGCCCCATTGTCTGGGTGTCAGGGGCCTATATGTCGTTTAATCATTTGTTGTCTTGGTGGGAGATATTAAACTCTTTTTACTGTCTAATGACCGGCCCATTGTCTGGGTGTCAGTGGCCTATATTTCGTTTAATTTCTTGCTGTCTGGGTGAGAGACATTAAACTCTTTTTACTGTCAAGTAACCTCTCCTCTGTCTGGGTGTCAGGGGCCTACATAAATGATAATGGCCTGTTTCATTGCAGGTTGACCTGAGGCCTGTGTTGCTGTTACGGGACCGCTCTCCTCTTTGCGGGTGCCATGGCCCTGAGTCTGTGAATGAGGCCTGTGGCACTGTAGGCAGACATGAATCCTTTTTGGCAGTGATGAGAACTTGAACTCCCAAAGCATTCCCACCTGATGCCACCCCAACCTTCTATTCCACCTCCTCCTCCTCCAAGTTGCCAATTGATATTGGTTAATTTTTATTTATTTTATTTTATTTTAAGTCATTTCCCTATCCAAATTTGTTTGCAGGGGATTTACCTACATTCTGCTGCCTTTTGCAGCCCTCTAGTCCTTTCCAGGGCTATTTTACAGCCTTTTTAGTGTCCAAAAGTTCGGGTCCCCATTGACTTCAATGAGGTTTGGGTTCGGGATGAAGTTCGGGTCGAGTTCGGATCCCAAACCCAAACATTTTCAGGAAGTTCAGCCGAACTTCTCGAACCCGAATATCCAGGTGTTCACTCAACTCTAGTCCTGAACCAATTGGGAAAGGTAATTGTCTTTGTTTATTGCCAAGAACCTGTTTCCTTAAAGTTAAGGTAAATAAAGGTGGACCCAAGCCACTCTGTGCACCCAGGCTCCTCCTGCTTCCTCAGCAAACCCCTCCTCCTCATTCATTGACAGGTCAAGGCTCATCAATAGAAATAAAACTTCACACTCAAAAATGTGTTGCTCGTAAGTTTATTTGTAGCAAGCCACAAAAGTATACACATATATGTAATATAATATTTTGGTCCAAATACCTGGACATAATTACATGGACAATTAGGAAAAACATAAAAGTCTAGGGTATAAGGTATCCAGTACAGTGTCTATGGCCACATTTACACAAAAAAAAAAAAAAAAAAAGAATTATACATGGAATCAGATGTCAAATGCATGCAGGAGGTTAGTACACAAGGGGAAGGTGGTAACTATGGGCCAGATTTATCATTAGCTAAAGTCACTTTAATGGAGTGAAAAAGTCGCAAAAAAATGCGCAATCGGTAAAATTGCGCATTTTTTTGCGACTTTTTCAAGCTCTGCACTAAGCTCTCCAGTTTTGTGAAAGTGGGCGTGTTGTCTTATGTAAATGAATCTCTAGACAGATTTACTATTGCAACCATTTAAAAAGTCGCAAAAAAGTCGCAAAAAAGTCGCAAAAAAAGTCGCAATTTCACTCCAAGGGGGGCCATGCTTATCTTATGCGACTTTTTAATAGAACATGCAACTTTTTTGTAAAGACGTGCGACTTTTGTAAAGCTGCTTACTGAAGGATAAACTGCTACCGTCAATCCACATTTATCACAGTATTAAAGGACCATTAATAAATCTGACTAACTAAAAGTGACTTTGGGCAGATGTAAAAGTGGAGTAAGATGTAAGTGTAATGATAAATCTGGCCCTATGTTTGTCAAACTGGGAACAACATAAGTGGAAACAACCTATGTGATATGGAAGGATAGAACAATTTAAACTGATAGCTAGTGGTTTGGTCATAGAATTTCCTAGATTTTTTTTTACCTAGGGATTTCCTATGCTTCAGTGTCTGAAGAATAGTGTTGAGCGCGAATATTCGAAAAGCGAATTTTTTTAGCGAATATCGGCACTTCGCTAATTCGCGAATATTTCGAATATAGCGCTATAAATTCGCTATTTCGAATATTCGTTTTTTTTTTTTTTTTTTTTTAAGTTATATTTTTTTCTTTCCTACTTCCCAAAAGTAGTTCTTACCTGTCCTGAGGATTCCTGGCTTCCTGGCTGCTCTAGTCAGTGCCCGTTGCCGCTTCTGCCGACTTCCGTGCTCATGTGGAGCGTCCCCATCCATGGGAGAATCTCCATATACTAAAATGTACTGTCGGATTTGAGGAATTACGTTGAAATCGCAATGCGATTAATTCAAGTTATATTAATCGCATTGCGATTACAACTTAGCACTGCTATCTTACATAGGCTAGAATTAACGAATATGGAGTATAGCTAAGTTAATGCTATGCACTAGCAGTGCTAAGTTGAAATCGCAATGCGAATACTTTAAGTTAAATTAATCGCATTGCGATTTCAACTTAGCACTGCTGCTATATTCCATATTCGTTAACTTCGTTAATTCTAGCAAGCTGACCCATTATAAACCCAGCTCTAAGTTGAAATCGCAATGCGATTAATATAACTTGAATTAATCGCATTGCGATTTCAACGTAATTCCTCAAATCCGACAGTACATTTTAGTATATGGAGACGTTCCCATGGTGATGGGGACGCTCCATGAGCACAGAAGTTATGGTTGGCTTGGTAGAATTAGCGAATAGCGAATATGACGAATGTATTCGTCATATTCCTCAAAACGAAGATAACGAAGTATTCTACATCTTCGTTTTAGCTACCTATTCGTCTCGTCATCGTCAACTTCGCTATTCGCTAATTCTAGCAATCAAATAGGAAGGTTGACTTACCAGACAGCTGTGTTAAATTCGCTATGCGATTTATTTATTTTTTTAATACAATAATTATATTACTTGATAAAATTATTATAAGTATTCTATTTATTTAAAAAAAAAAAAATCGCATAGCGAATTTAACACAGCTGTCTCTATAGTCAACCTTCCTATTTGATTGCTAGAATTAGCGAAGTTGACGAATAGGTAGCTAAAACGAAGATGGAGAATACTTCGTTATCTTCGTTTTGAGGAATAGACGAATACATTCGTCATATTCGTCATCCTCGCTAATTCTAGATATGAAACCAATAGGAAAGTAGCCTTAAGTACAAATCGCAATATGCGATTATTTAAATCGCATGTTAATCGCGATAACTAGAAAAAATGACGAATATTCGATTTCGACGAATATGAAACGAATATTCATTCGAATATTCGCGAATTTCGTCGAAATCGAATATGGCACCTGCCGCTCATCACTACTGAAGAAGGTCTAGAATATTAGATTGAAACATTACATATATTTGGCTGCTTCTAGGGATTGCTATACAATAATCTCACAATCAACGTATATTGGAATAGCAAGTATAATTTACTGTGTTTTAGGGGGGCTATAAGACTTTTTAGCATGAACAAAAATGTTGCTAAAAAGAGCCTGTGTCTTATAGTCCTCAATCAGGGTAGTCCATCAGTGCCAGACCCCCTGACTTATCGTACAGCGCTCCGCTGGATCAGTGAGAGAGGTGCAACTCTGCACCAACCCTGCCTGACACAGTTCGGAATGATCAGTTCAGGCAGGATAAAAGACTGGGCAATCTATTCAGCACATGGACAGGAATATCCTACGCTTCAGTAAAAGGATAAAATAGTAATTGCAGCTGAAGGAACTTTAATGATGTCATAGAGTGGGTGAGAAGGTATTTGGTGAAAAGTAGCATTTATGTAAGCGTTCTGTTTTAGGGGGTTGTGGAACTTTTATCTACATGTTCTGTGTGGTCTGATAGGTCTAGAGTAAGGGTGGACTGGTTGAACTGTTTGGGGGCAGAGCTATATTCTCTCACAAGCCCATACATTCTAGGCACAACCTTTTTTATTAAAGGGGTTGTGTGACTTCAGCATTGATCATGTAGAGAAAGTTAATACAAAACACCTATTAAATGTTTTGTCATAATCCATATTGCTTCCGTTGTCGACTTGATTAATTTTTCCTTCACATTCTGCACTGCTCGTTTCCATGGTTACAGACAGTTTGGGTTCGGGTTCAATATTCAGCGATTTCTTGGCGCTCTTTCAAAGGCTGCAGGGCAGCCAATCAACAAGCATTTTACTAGTCTGCCCTTAGAAGCCATCACAGCCTACTAATGGCATGGCTGTGATTGGCCAAGTGCAGCATGTGACCCAGCCTCTATATAGGCTAGAGTCACGTAGCGCCGCATGTCACTCTGCTCTTCTCAGTGTAGGGATAGGATGCTGCTGCTCTGAGGAAGAGATTAAGGAGGAATTCTGGTGTACTTGGTGTTGTTCAATCTTCAAACTACAGCGATTATTGAGTGTGCTATGCTACATACACCCAGCCCTGAGCCCAGTGACACTGAAAAATAGCTTTTAATCCATCTACTAGTTTGGTGGGCGTCGGCGGCCATTTTTGCAAGTGCACTTGCAACTGCATGTGAACTGCATGTGTGCCAGGGACATTACTTTAATTCTGCTCTGGGACCTCAGTGGAGGACAAATTCCCTTTTTTGGCCGGTCAAGTACCCCTGCGGCCTGCAGGGCAAACCGGGCAGTAAAAAATATTCAATTACATTACTCTGTCACATATTTTTGTGACCTAAAGTGATTTTTTATCTGTCTGCCACAGGCACTGCATATCTGACAGTCCAATAAAACCGTTAAATACTGCATTTACCTTGCTGCTATAAAAAAGCACACTTTTTTTTGCCAGATAGTAAATTTGCCTCCTACACTGAATTTCTGACATTCCAATAAAACCGTTAAATGCTGCATTTACATTGCTGTTATAAAAAAAATTCAGTTTTTGCGTTAGATAGCAAATTTGCTGTCTACGCTGCATTTCTGACAGTCCAATTAAATCGTTAAATACTGCACTTACATTGCTGCTATAAAAAACCACAGTTTTTGTGCTAGATAGCACATTAATGGCCTACGTTGCATTTCTGATATTCCAATAAAACCGTAACATAATTTACATAGTTGTTTGCAAAAAACACTGTTTTTATGCTAGATAGCACATTAGCGTCCTACGCTGCATTTCTGATATTCCAATAAAACCGTAACATACTTCATTTTTTTTGTTGTTTGCAAAAAACACTGTTTTTGTGCTAGATAGCACATTAGCGGCCTATGGTGCATTTCTGATATTCCAATAAAACCGTAACATACTGCATTTTTATTGTTGTTTGCAAAACATAGTGTTTTTGTGCTAGATAGCACATTAGGATCCTACGCTGCATTTCTGATATTCCAATAAAATCGTAACATACTGCATTTTTATTGTTGTTTGCAAAAACACAGTTTTTGTGCTAGATAGCACATTAGGATCCTATGCAGCATTTCTGACAGTCCAATTAAACCGTTAACTTCGGCTGTTACATTGTTGGTTGGAAAATTCAAATTTTTTGTGATAGTGAAGTAATTGTATTGAATTGCTCCGTTACACTATTGTGTGATATAAAGAAATGTATTCTATTTGTGACACTGGTACTGCCTTACTGTTAGTGAACTTAATTGTTGACTATTGGCAGTTAAATTGTCACCTGAGATAAACGATCTGTTAGTTTGGTGGGTGAACACAAATAATGAGGAGAATGTCAAATAAGGGACGTGGCCTTGGTCGTGGTGCTGTTAGTGTTGGTGGAGCTCCTGTTGCAGGGAGAGGACGTGGTCGATCTGTGCCAGCTACACGGCCAAATTAAATACCTTCCTCAGATGCGCGTAGACGACAGAGCCTTCAGCCTTATTTAGTAGGCCCAAATGCCGCTCTACTAATGGTGAGGCCAGAACAAGTACAGTCGCTAGTACATTGGGTGGCTGACAGTGCCTCCAAATACCTTCACATTGTCTCCCACCCGATCCACTGCTGAAAGCTCAGAGTTGGCACCTGCAGGCCATGGGCATCTATCCAGCACCTCATCCCCTTGCAAATCAGCCAAGCAGTCTGAGCCCCAAGTCATTCAGCAGTCTCTCATGCTTTTTGATGACTCTACTGGCAGGGTTTCCCAGGGCCATCCACTTAGCCCTGCCCCAGAAGTGGAAGAGATTGAGTGCATCGATGCCCAACCACTTATGTTTAAGAATGAGGACATGGGAAGACCACCGCAGCACATCTCTGATGATGAAACACAGGTGTCAACTGCTGTGGCTTTCTACAGTGTGCAAAACGACAAGGAGGGCAGGGGTCGAAGACTGGGTGGAAGATGATGTGGAGGATGATGAGGTCCTAGACCCCACATGGAATCAAGGTCATGCGAGTGACCTGTGCAGTTCAAAGGGAAAGGCGGTAGTCACACAGAGCCACCAGCACAGAAAAAGAGGGAGCAGGGTTAAAAAACAGAGCAACCGTCCACTAGACCAGTGTTTCCCAAACCAGTGTGCCTCCAGCTGTTGCAAAACTACAACTCCCAGCATGCCCGCACAGCCAAAGGCTGGTTGGGAAACACTGCCCTAGACAGTACGCCTGCTACTGTCCACCGCACCCATGTACTGAGCACAACAAAGCCAGCTCCAAGGAGTTCCCTGTCGTGACAGTTCTTCAGACAATGTGCAGACAACAAGACATGAGTGGTTTGCACGCTGTGCAATCAGAGCCTAATGCGAGGCATAAACGTTCTAATTCTGAGCATAACCTGCATGACAAGGCATCTAAGTGCAAAGCACGAGCTGCAGCAGAGTAAACACCTCCAAAACCAAGAAAGCTCTCAGGATCCTGCTGCTCTCTCTTCTGCTGCAGTCTCGGCCTCTTCCTCCACCTCTGGAGTGACAGTGGCAGCGGCCACCCCACAGAGGATGTGTCAGCAATGCCACCACATCTGTCACCTTCAACAAGCAGCACCACAATGTCCCATGGCAGCGTTCAGCTGTCCATCTTCCAAACAATGGAGCAAAAGAGGAAGTACCCCCCTACCCACCCGTGATCCCTGGCCCTGAATGCCAACATTTCAAAATTCCTGGCCTTTGAAAAGCTGTCATTCCATCTGGTGGATACAGAGAGTTTTAAAAACCTTATGGGGTTGGCTGTCCCCCAGTACGTCGTTGCCAGTCGCCATTACTTTTCCAGGTGAGCCATCCCTTACCTGCACAAACAAGTGGGGGACAAAATCAGGTGTGCACTGCGCAACACAATCTGTGGCAAGGTCAACATAACTACCGATACATGGACCAGTAAGCATGGGAAGGGACGTTATATCTCCCTAATAGATCACTGGGTAAATGCAGAGGCGAGTGGGCCTGAGGCGGATAGCTGTTTGGTGCATATCTTTCCTCCACCGAGGATTGCAGGGCATTTCTCTTTGCCTCCTGTTGCCTCCTCTTCCTACTCCTCTTCCTCCTCTAACACTTCCTCATTCAGTCAGCGTAACACCTTCACCACCAACTTTAGCACAGCCATCTGTTTGGGGGACAACCCCACACCGTGCAGGAGCTGTGGGAGGGCATGGAATAACAGACTGATGAGTTTGGTTGGTGCCACTGAGCCTCAAGCCTGGCCTGGTGGCGTGCGATAATGGGCGAAATCTCGTAGCAGATCTGGGCCTAGCCGGTTTGACGCTCATCCCTTGCCTAGAGCATTTGCTGAATTTGGTGGTGCAAAATTACCTAAAAAACTACCCCGATATGTCAGAGCTGCTGCAGAAAGTGCGGGCAGTCTGTGCGCGCTTTCCGCGTTCTCACTCTGCTGCTGCTCACTTGTCTGCGTTGCAGCATAACTTCGGTCTTCCCACTCACTGCTTCATATGCGATGTGCCCACAAGGTTGAACTCCACCTTGCACATGCTGGACAGACTGTGCGAGCAGCACCAGGCGATAGTGGAGTTTCAGCTGCAGCACGCACGGGTGAGTCGCTCTGCGGAACAGCACCATTTCACTGCCACTGAGTCGACGCCCATCCGAGACTTGTGTGCCTTGTTGCGCTGTTTCGACTACTCCACCAACATGGCCAGTGCCGATGAGGCCATTCTCAGCGTTACTATCCCACTTCTATGTCTCCTTGAAAAAACGCTTCGGGCGATGATGGAAGAGGATGTGGCACAGGAGGAAGAGGGATCATTTCCACGGTTATCAGGCCAGTCATTCACAAGGGGCTCAGAGGGTGGGTTCCTGCATCAACATAGGCCAGGTACACAATTGTCCAGCCAGGGCACAGTTCTGGAGGATGAGGAGGATGAGGAGGCTGAGGATGAGGGGGAGGATGAGGAGGAACCATGTTCACACCAGGGTGGCACACAAAGCAGCTAAGGGCCATCACTGCAGCGTGGCCGGGGAGATACCAAGGACACAGACGATGCACCTCCCACAGAGGACAGCTTGTCATTGCCTCTGGGCAGCCTGGCACACATGGGCGACTACATGTTGCAGTGCCTGCCCAATGACCGCCGAGTTGCCCACATTCTAACTTGGATCCCCATTGATTCTAAATGGATCCCCATTACAAGGACAACATGCTGTCCTTAATTCCTCACTGGAGCGTGATCGGAAGATGCAGCCGCTGCACCGCCAGTACCTTAGAAGGCAGGGTTAGCATGGCCGAAATGTGGAAAAGCTTTGTCAGCACCCCGCAACAACCAGCACCACCAGCTGATACGGAACGTCTTAGCAAGAGGCAGCATTTCAGCAACATGGTGGATAAGTATATGTGCACACGCCAACACGTACTGACTGACGGGTCTGCCCAATTCAATTTCTGGGTCTCCAAATTCGACACATGGCATGAGCTTGCCCTTTATGCCTTGGAGGTGCTGGCCTGCCCTGCAGCCACTGTATTGTCTGAACGTGTATTTAGCACAGCAGGGGGCGTTATCACAGACAAGCGGAGTCGCCTGTCCACAGCCAATGTGGACAAGCTCATGTTCATAAAAATAAACCAGGCATGGATCCCACAGGACTTGTCCATACCTTGTGCAGAACAGACATGTATAACGGCCTCACACAGCCATTAATATACTCCAGCGCACTTTCTCTTTGTTTTATTTTATATATTTCACAATGTTTTGTGGTCTACCCCATTTAAATAAAAAAAAAGAAAGTGTTGGTTACCTCCTCCTCCTCCACCACCGCTTCCATCTACACTGCCACTTCCCCGCCTCCTCAACCCCCTACTCCATATGGACCTCCTCCTTATTTTAAATTTTTATTTTAAGTCATTTCCCTATCCCCATTTGTTTGCAGGGCACTTGTCATGATCTTACCCACATTTTGCTGCCTTTTGCACCCTCTACCTTTCGATGATTCTTTTAGAGCCATTTTTGTGCCTCAAAGTTTAGGTCCCCATTGACTTCAATGGGGTTCGGGTTCGGGGTCAAGTTCGGGTCTAGTTCAGGCCCCGAACTCGAACTTTGCGACAAAGTTCGGCCAAACCTGGCGAACTCAAACTTCCAGGTGTTTGCTCAACTCTAGAATGGAGTTAATCTTTTTTTTTTTTATTAAAGATATGTGTATGAGTCTACCTTTATCTATGTATGTATGTATAAATAATATGAATACTGCATACAGATGTGTGTATGTAGCAGGGTTGTGTGTGAATGTATGTAGCAGAGCTGTGTGTATGTACAGTTGTGTGTGTATAATGTGTGAACTGCACTGCTGTGTCAGCATAATGCACATACTGCATTGCTTTGTGTTTGTGTATCAGAGCTGTGTACGTATGTAGTAGGGCTGTGTGTGTATAATGTGTGTATAGAACTGCTGTGTGCATAATGTATGCACTGCACTGCTGTGTGTGTATAATGTGTATACTGCAGAGCTCTGTGTATAAAATGTGCATACTGCACTCCAGTGTTCGTTTGTGTATAACATATGTACTGCAGAGCTGTGTGTCTACATATATAATGTGTATGTGTATGTGTTTGTGTAATGTCATGATCATGGATAGAGATGAGCAAAGTTTTCAAGAATTCAATTTGGCAACTTTTGGCAAAGTTCGCCAAGAAATTTGATGCATTATGAATTAATTTTTCACAAAATTCTATAAATCAGGTGTATCCAGGCCACTTTCTATTAAGGTACAGCCACACAAAGAGGCCGTGCAATGGACAGGTTGTGGCCATGCTGCTTTGAAGAACCGCGTGGCCAATTAACCAGCAGTCACCTTTCATTTAATAATGAAGACCACACTGTATTGTCCTTCTTCATTGTTAATGGCCGTGTGGCACCCTTAATGCACCTTTAAATAGGGGCTGTTGCTGGTATAGAATTTGGCTGGTTAGTTTGGGAGGACAATATGCATATTATTGCTGTTTTTGCCTGAAATCTCCTTCCGGGTTTTTGAAAGTAAACACAGAATATTAATCTGCTCTGGCATACCAATTTCTCAAACCCCAGCGCTCTCCTGCACTACAGGTCTGAGCCCTTCTTCTGCCATCTGTTTTTACTCCTTTTCCACATGATCTAATATCAATGAGAATATGTCATCAGGAACATCCAGCTCTGCCTCTCTCTGCATCTTGCTGACTTTTCTAGGACATGTAGACTTTGAAGGATGATTTGGAAGAAGTAAAGCCAACAAAAGATGAGGATGGCCATCATTAACACCTGGCCCCACTAAGATTGGATGGTATTGGTTGGCACACTGGTACCGGAATAATAAAGGCTTCCATCTTATTGGAATCGAATTACATTTACGGCTGATGCAGGAATAAGTAAATATAGAAATAAATAAATAAAACTGACGCAGCATAAATCTCCCTGCACTCTCCCTTTCCAATATTCTTCTATGAATTGTTTTCAGCAACACTGTCTCTAGCTCATGAGCACTTGCAACTTGTCTCTCTATGCTCAGCTCACAGAACAATGGCGGGGACCACATGGGACGAGGCTTTTATTGGGGATGGCTATCCGCGGAATGGCTGGTTGCAAGGCATTATGGGTGATATTGAGTTCTGAGGCTCCTTAAGTTCACTTTGTAACACGTGCAGCCACCGATTTAGGAAATTTATGACAAAGCTCCAGGAAATTCGGATTCTTTTGAATCAAAGTTCTCCTAAACTTCGGATCGAATTCTGCCTCGAATGCTCCACTTCCCTCAACACTAATAATGGACAATAAAAAAAAAAAACTACAATATAATAATAATTTTGTAGAACGAGCATAGTGGGACACTACAGAGAAATGACAGGAGACACATTTACCTGTGTAGGTACAGTTAATTGGGTTACCATATGCACCATTACTGTTTGTTATAATGGTCAGCAGATGACAGGTTAAGAGGAACTGGCCAAAGCTATTAACCATCTGTATACTAGTTCCCAAAGTTTGTGAAAATGACCCTTCCACTTCATTTAAACCACCAGAGAAGGATAAATAAGTGGAAATATTTTTTTCTAATTTTCTGTTGTCTAAACCTGGGGTTAGTCAAATGCTTCTTAAAGGCTGAAAAATACAGTATATGCTTTAACAAATTAAGATGCTACTAATCAGCACCAATAAAATTTGAGGAATACCACATAACCTTTTCGAGAATTTTAAGGTTCCTGCACAGTTATCTTGCCTTGCCAGTTAAGTAGGGGCTGGCAGTGAAAGCAGGAGGAGCACTTGTCTGCTCTATTGCATATGGAATTAAAGCGTATTTCTCCAGAATGAAGCAATGGATCACTTAGTGAAAAATATCACTACAATCATTTGAGCTAGCCCAAAATGGCACTGTAACTGATTTAAGGCTCATGCACATGAACGTATTTTCTTTCCATGCCCATCTGTTTTTTTTTTTGCAGACCATATGCGGAACCATTCATTTCAACGTTCTATTAGGGGCCAGCTGTTCCGTTCAGCAAAATACGGAATGCACACGGACGTCATACGTATTTTTTGCCAATCCGTTTTTTGCGGACCGCCAAATACATACGGTCGTGTGCATGCGCCCTTACAGTGATTTTTTTGGTGGCAGATTAACTTTAACTCCATCTGTCAGGCTAGTATAATCCATGAACACTTGATGATGATGGGTTTATATGGTGTGAATATTAGTGTTGATCGAGCACCCAAGTGCTCGGGCCGAACACATCAGGATGCTCGGGTGCTTTACAGAGCACCCGAGTATAATGGAAGTCAATGGTAGAACCCGAGCATTAAACAAGGCACCCCCTGCTCGGAAGAGGGGAGGGTGTTGGTTCATAGGAAAAGGTCAAAAATTGATGGAAACACCACTGAAATGGTTCGGGAACAGCATGGGGAGGATGTCTGCATGCATTTTGGTCTCCCAGTTCGCTGCTAGGAACCATGTTGTCCGAGTAGTACGCCACTTTTACAGACTGAGAATAATACGCCCAAAACCAAAGATAAAATCGATTTTAGAGGAAAAATTGTTAGGAAACATTCTTTCCTGTATATTTACTTGTATATGAAGTGCAAGTGCTGCCACAAATTATAAGCAAGAGGCACTCCGATACAACCTGTATATCACATAAAGGAGGGCCTCATTCACATTATGGTACAATTGTTCATGTAGTGGGACTCCTAACTTCATAAAGCCTATGCACTAAGTTAAAGGGCTGACAATAATTGCAAGTAACCGGCAAACCAATACACCCATTGTTACACATAAAGGAGGGCATCATACACACCCTTGAAAAATTATGATTGATGGCCTGCTGGTGACTCTCAAAAACATTTGGAACAAGGGCCTGATGATCTGACCATCTAAAACAGGCATGTCCAAACTCTGGCCCTCCAGGTGTTGCAGAACTACAACTCCCATCATGCTCTTCTGTAGGTTGATAGCTGTAGGTTGTCCAGGAATAATGGGAGTTGTAGTTTTGCAACATCTGGAGGGCCGGAGTTTGGACATGCCTGATCTAAAACACTAGGGGCGAGGGCCTGCTGCTGAACTGACCATCTAAAACATTATGGTTGAGGGCCTGTTGCTGAGCTGACCATTTAAAAAATTATTGAAGAGTGCCTGCTGCTTAGCTGACCATCGAAAAAATTATGGTTGAGGGCCTGCTGCTGAGCTGACCCTATAAAACATTATGGTTATGGTCCTGCTGCTGAGCTGACCATCAAAAAAATTATGGTTGAGGGCCTGCTGCTGAGCTGACCCTTTGAAAGGTTGTAGATGAGGGCCTGAACTTGTAAAACGTTATATGCGATGTCCTGTATGTGAGCTGACAATGTAAAAGATTGTAGGTGAGGACCTGCAGGTGAGCTAACCTTCTAAAACATTATATGCGAGAGCCTGCAGGTGAGCTGACCTTCTAAAACATTATATGCGAGGGCTGGCAGGTGAGCTGACCTTCTTAAACATTATATGTGAGGGCCTTCAGGTGAGCTGACCTTCTAAAACATATGCGAGGGCCGGAAGGTGAGCTGACCCTGTAAAACATTATATGCGAGGGCTTGCAGGTGAGCTGACCCTGTAAAAGATTGTAGGTGAGGGCCTGCAGGTGAGCTGACCTTCTAAAACATTATATGCGAGGGCTGGCAGGTGAGCTGACCCTGTAAAAGATTGTAGGTGAGGGCCTGCAGGTGAGCTGACCTTCTAAAACATTATATGCGAGGGCCGGCAGGTGAGCTGACCCTGTAAAAGATTGTAGGTGAGGGCCTGCAGGTGAGCTGATGTTCTAAAACAATATTTGAGAGGGTCTGCAGGTGAGCTGATCATCGAAAACATTATGGGTTAGGGCCTGCTGCCGCTTTGTTGACTCTAGATAACTTCTGTGGTGCGGATAATTTACCTGTCCGCAGCGGCCACGTCTACAGAAAAAGTACACTGGATGTCACTGGTATTTTAGGGATGCGCATACTTTACACAGGAGATGTAGCACAGATAAGTTAACTCTCTGCAGAGAACACCGTCTACTGAAGAAGTACACTGAATGTCACTGATATTTTTTGGATGTGCACACTTTACACAGAAGATGTGGCACGGATAATTTAACTGTGAGCAGCGGACACCGTCTACAGAAAAAGTAAACTGTATTTCACTGATATTTTAGGTATGTGTACACTTTAAATAGGAGATGTGGCGCGGATAATTTAACTGTCCGCAGTGGACACTGTCTATGGAAAAAACAAACTGGATATCACTGATATTTTAGGGATGCGCACACTTTACACAGGACATATGGCACACATAATTTTACTTTCCGCAGCGGACACTATTTACAGAAAAAGTAAACTGGATTTCACTGATATTTTAGGTATGCGCACACTTTAAACAGGAGATGTGGCGCGGATAATTTAACTGTCCGCAGCGGACACTGCCTATGGAAAAAGTACACTGGATGTCACTGATATTTTTTGGATACGCACACTTTACACGGGAGATGTAGAGCAGATAATTTACCTGTCCGCAGCAGACACTGTCTATGGAAAAATTACACTGGATGTCACTGATATTTTAGTGATGCGCACACTTTACACAGGAGATGTGGTGCAGTAAATTTAACTGTCCGCAGCGGACACCGTCTACTGAAGAATTACACTGGATGTCACAGTTTTTTTTGGATTCGCACACTTTAGACAAGAGATGTGGCACGGATAATTTAACTGTCTACAGCGAACACCGTCTACGGAAAAAGTACACTGGATGTAACTGATATTTTTTGGATGCGCACACTTTATACAGAAGATGTGGCGCGGATAATTAAACAGTCTGCAGCGGACACCATCTACGGAAAAATAACACTGGATGTCACTGATATTTTAGGGCTGCACACACTTTACATAGGAGATGTGGCGCAGATAATTTAACTCTCCGCAGCGAACACCATCTACTGAAGAAGTACACTGGATGTCACTGATCTTTTAGGGATGCACACACTTTACACAGGAGATGTGGTGCGGATAATTTAACTGTCCGCAGTGTGCTATTTGACACTATTTAGAGCAGGATGCGCTAAAAATATATATTACTGCTATCACACACAATAGTCCTTAAAAGGACTTTGGGGTCTCTGAAAAGTTTTTCTAATAAAACTCTTCCAATAACACTCCCTACACTGTCTGTCCCTTCCTATTCACAGCTCTCCCTGACTAATACTGAGCTGAACACGCTAAATAGCACCATATGACGCGTTATGGCCAGCCAATCACTGTAATGCATTACAGTGCGTGCCAGCATGGCTTCATGAGGGATCAGTCATGCCAAAAAAATGTAATCAGTTTCTATGAGGAGGTAAGTTCTAGACTTGACAGCGGCGAATCAATGATGTGGTATATCTGGACTTCTCCAAAGCATTTGACACTGTACCACATAAAAGGTTAGTATATAAAATGAGGATGCTCGGACTGGGAGAAAATGTCTGTAAGTGGGTAAGTAACTGGCTGAGAGATAGAAAACAGAGAGTGGTTATTAACGGTACACACTCATATTGGGTCACTGTCACTAGTGGGGTACCTAAGGGGTCAGTATTGGGCCCTATTCTTTTCAATATATTTCTTAATGATCTTATAGAAGGCTTGCATAGTAAAATATACATTTTTTGCAGATGACACTAAACTGTGTAAAGTAATTAACACTGAAGAGGACAATATACTGCTACAGAGGGATCTGAATAGATTGGAGGCTTGGGCAGATAAATGGCAGATGAGGTTTAACACTGACAAATGTAAAGTTATGCACATGGGAAGGAATAATGCAAGTCACCTGTACATACTAAATCGTAAAACACTCGGAAACACTGACATGGAAAAGGATCTAGGAATGTTAATAAACAGCAAACTAAGCTGCGAAAACCATCGAGATGCTCGAGCCGATCTGGTGTTCGCCAGAGCATGCTCGATCAACACTAGTGAATATGTTTAAAAATATGGTATAAGAGTAGAACACCAAATGTTGTTCCCTGTTGCACTCTTTCCAACACATACGAATATGTCCGGAAAAACTGAATATTAACAATAATATGGTAGAATACCATTCATATGATGCTCCACATTGATTTAATCTCTACCATTCACCAACCTTTGTAATTTTTTGATGAATTTCTGCATCACTAGAATTATCAAAAACACAGAAAAAAAATGTTTTCAACTTTCTGATTGTGTAGTGTAGGTATACAACATTGTTACTCAATATATGCTATAAAAATAGATTATTCCACTGAAACTGTGCATAGAGCTCTAATGTCCATTAAAACCATTGAAACAATTTTTTTAACAGAAAAAATATTGTGTATTTTATTGGCTTCCCTTCAGGTTAACTAAGTAAGGCCCCTTTCACACGGGCGAGTTTTCCGCGCGGGTGCAATGCGTGAGGAGGACGCATTGCACCCGCACTGAATCCTGACCCATTTACTTCTATGGTGCTGTGCACATGAGCGGTGATTTTCACGCATCACTTTTGCGTTGCGTGAAAATCGCAGCATGTTCTATATTCTGCGATTTTCACGCAACGCAGGCCCCATAGAAGTGAATGGGGATGCGGGAAAATCGCAAGCATCCGCAATCATGTGCGGATGCATTGCGATTTTCCCGCATGGTTGCTAGGATACGATCGGGATGGGGACCCGATCGTTATTATTTTCCTTTATAACATAGTTATAAGGGAAAATAATCGCATTCTAATTACAGAATGCAATGTTCCCGGCTTTAGAGGTTAGAAATAATAAAGAGTTAACTTACCTTCTCCCATTGTACGTGCAGAGCCTCAGAACGTCTTCTCTCTGATGGTTTGATGCTTGAGGACCTGTAGTGACGTCACAGGGTCACATGGTCCAATCATAGAAGCATTTGAGTGGACCATGTGACCCATGTGATCCTGTGACATCACGGCAGGTCCTTCATCCAACAGATGTTAGATGAAGGACCTGCCGTGATGTCACAGGATCACATGGGTCACATGGTCCACTCAAATGCTTCTATGATTGGACCATGTGACCCTGTGACGTCACTACAGGTCCTCAAGCATCCAAACCATCAAGAGAGAAGACGTTCTGGGGCTCTGCGCGTACAATGGGAGAAGGTGAGTTAACTCTTTATTATTTTTAACCCTCTATAGCCCGGGGAACATTGCATTCTGTAATTAGAATGCGATTATTTTCCCTTATAACTATGTTATAAAGGAAAATAATTACATATACAGAATACTCATCCCGAAACCAGACTTCAGTGATGAAGTCTGACTTCGGGTCTGGGTACCAAGCATGCGGATTTTTTCACGCGCGTGCTAAACGCACTACAAACGTTAGCACACGCGCGGAAAAATCACGGCGATTCCCGCAACGCACCCGCCTCTTATCCGGGCGTCAAACATGACGCCCGTGTGCAAGAGGCCTAATACATCCAGATTTTAATTTCCCATAATATGTTACCATTCACCACCATTTGTCATTTTTTTATGAATTTCTGCAGCACTAGAATTATCAAATACACAGAAAAAAAATAACGTTTTCAACTTTCTGATTGTGTAGTGTAGGTATATAACATTGTTACTCAATATATGCTATGAAAATAGATTATTCCACTGAAACTGTGCACAGAGCTCTAATTTAAATTGAAACCATTGAAACAATTTATTAACAGAAAAAATATTGTGTATTTTATTGGCTTCCCTTCAGGTTAACTAAGTAATACATCCAGATTTTAATTTCCCATAATATTTTAGCAGCATGCAAACTGCCTCAGGTTTTAGAAGATTCTCAACCTAACAAGTACAAAGCAAAACATTTATTCGCAATCCACAAAAGACAAAAATATTCCCATTACATTTTGTGAGACTTTTGAATGATTTCAATGTCATTTTCACACTGCACCTGTACTACTAATGAGACATAATTTCTATTACTTAAAAGTGAAGACAAATAAAATAACTTGCTAAGTTACAATACATCAGTGTTAAAGCTCAAACTTTGCTCTCAGGAAATCTTCTAGTGAGAAATATGCCTATCTGAGTAGAAGAATAGTGGCTCTGTGCACTAAACTGTTACCCTGGGAACACACCTGAGCGTTTTTCAGCGCGTTCAAACGCGCTGAAAAACGCACAACAAATGAAAACCCATGTATTCCAATGGACATGGTTCACACTTGAGCGTTTTACAGCGCGTTCGAACGCGCTGAAAAACGCCAAACGCTAATGCTTGTGCATGAGCTTCTTTGGGGTGTTTGCCCAAGCGTTTACACCCATTGAAAAGCATGGGAACGCGCATATAAGAAAATATGCGCGTTTTCTGCTTCAAAAACGCGCATATGAACGCGCGTTTTTGTAGTAAAAACCAGCAGAAAGGCAGAATCTCCACCCACCTTTGCTGGGTGGGGATTCTTTTTTTCTGCAAACTGTAAGCTGTCAATCAAAAAACGCCCCAAATACGCGCGTTGCAAAAATACAAAAACGCCTAAAAAAACGCGCGTTTTCCACGGAAAAAACGCTCAAAAAAACGCCTGAACCAAAAACGCCTAGGTGTGTTCCCAGCCTTAAAGGAACATTAAATACACATAAATATCCCAGCTTTTCCTTCCTTAATCTCTGTGTCCTTTCAATCTATTTTGTCTCATACGGTATTATAATTAAAACTGATTGTAAGCCAATAATGGGAGTGGTCTTCAAGAAATTAAGCCCTATGTTCTCTGCAGGGTTTCTACCAGCCTGTTTCACGAATATACAGAAAATCCTGCAGACTAGCAAATATTGGAAGCAAGTATATCTTCTATTTGTAAGTCATTTCTAGGTCTATTGTTCTCTTAAATGTATTATGGATCCAATATATCTTAATTGCAGTAAAATAGTCATGTGCAAATGGGGATTAATACAATTAATAAAACAATTTTAAAAAGTAAGAGAAAAGACATAAAATATAAGTCTAATGACACCTCAGAGAGTTATAGTTAAGCTTTTATGCCAATTGGAGCACTTTCGATTTGGATATAATTGATTTGTTCCTGCATTGAATTGGTCAACCAGTTGGATAAATAAACTCAAATAGAATTTTTAGTGATTTTCTCACTTCTAATTATAAACACGAATACATAAAGAACACAGATTTACTGGGCCAATTCATTCTGGAAAAATGATATTATCATCATATATTGCATATTTGTTAAAGACATTTTGAGTAATCTATTCATCTAAATGGGTTCAGTTCTCTTAGGGACACAGCTATTCTTGACCTTCTGGAAACAGTGATTTCTTTTGTCTGTAATCCCTGCTAGAGATAAATGAAGTGGTCCATTTGGGTGTGAATAAATTCTACCAAAAAGCAAAGTTTCTCAATTGATGTGAAAAGTTGTGTATGACCCTATGGGACCCCTTTCAATATTTTTATGTGTTTTAAAATTAAAATAAATCTTTTGGGGAGGGGCAGTGTTTATACACATATATTGTATTGGAAGAAGCAATGGTTTGAAATAGATTTTGTTGTCCAGTACAATATACAGAAACTGTGACACTGACCAATATTTAAAAAATACAATCAACTGGACAGAGTCCAGTTCAATATAAGGCAGCGGTGGTGCCGCAAAGAATGGCAGGCAGCACTAGGTGTAATATTGTTAAAGTATGTGATTGTGTATTATGTGATGTACAATGGAGGGATACACATTAACAAAAAGAAATTAGTGATATGGCTTTAAATGTTGCTGCAGCACTACACCGACTCTTGTGCTGTCTCTAAATCCAATCTCTCTGTCTGTCAATTAATTAAAGCTAACTAGCTATTGTTTTCCCTAAAAGTGAACTAGTTATATTTTCTGTTAAAAAAATTAAGATCTCTTTTCTCTCTATTAAATGTCCTGTGCCAGCATGTACAAGCCCAGAAAACACATGCATTTCCTAGTTGGGATCTAAAATCGTACATATGACACTCCTTCATAATCAGCTGAGGCTAGCTGCAAGGCATTATGGGCAAGCCTGTTGGCCTGGGCATCACCTGGGGTCACATGATCCGCGTTTATCTTCCCTGCTATGTTCTAAAGTTCTGAATGATCTTGAACATGGCTGATGTCATTTTGCTATCTTGTGTTATTCTAGATCATTTCTTCCCAGACTCCACATGTACTTCTCATGTTGGCAAATACCTCTTTTATACTTCTGGTTTTGGTTTATCCATGTTTTTACCTTTAGTACTTGTATAGTAGAGCTATTTTAGTATGCTACAAACAGACAAATTAGTCTAACGTCAGAATAGGCTTGTCAAGTATTATGGCTGCCGTCATAGGATGGATTTATTTGCATATTCACGCATCTGTATCAGTACACCTGTCTGCTATGCTTATGTCACTGCCTGTCATACTGTTGTCTGTGCACTACTATGTTGTTACTTGTTAAAAAATTTAATAAAACGTTCTAAACGCATATTAAAAGCAATTCCCACTAAAGTTTTCTTCCAAATGTGGTTCTAAGGCATGAGTAATATTTACTGTTTTAATAATATTGCTTCCTGATAAGCAGCAATAATTTCAAATAATAAATGAGTGCAGATGTCTTTTCTCCTTGGCATTGTGTTACCAGATACAAGTTGTAGACCAACCTGCCAAAATTTTTGTCTCAATATAGAGTGGAAACTGCTTCCAAATAATCAAGTGCATTTGTTAGCAGCACCATGCTTAAACTGCCTTCTTAATTACCATAGAAACAAAAAGGGTGTACTCACTTTTTACAATACGAATTCTAAAAAAAGTTAGTCCGCTGTGTAAAATGTTCCGATCACGCTCCAGTGACGGAATTAAGGACAGCATGTTGTTCTTGTAGCGAGGATCCAGCAGGGTGGCCACCCAGTAATCAGCACTGGTTAGAATGTGGGCAACTTGGCGGTCATGCGTAGGCACACTTCAGCATGTAGCCGCTCATGTATGCCAGGCTGCCTAGAGGCAACAACAAGCTGTCCTTTGTGGGAGGTATCCTCTGTATCCCCCCAGCCATGCTCCAGTGATGCCTATGAGCTGCTTTGGGTGCCACCCTTCTGTGAACACGGTTCCTCCTCATCATCATCCTCCTCCTCCTCATCCTCCAGAACTGTGCCCTGGCTGGACAATTGTGTACTTTGCCTCTGTTGGTGCAGGAACCCACCCTCTTAGCAACTTGTGACAGACTGGCCTGATAACCATGGAAATGATCCCTCTTCCTCCTGGGCCACATCCTCTTCCATCATCGCCAAAAGCATTTTTTCAAGGAGACATAGAAGTGGGATAGTAACACTGAGGACGGCGCCATCGGCACTGCCCATGTCTGTAACGCACTCGAAATAGCACAACACGGCATACATGTCCTGCATGGAGGCCCACTCATCGCTGGTGAAGTGGTGCTGTTCCGCAAAGCGACTCACCCGTGCGTGCTGCAGCTGAAACTCCACTATCGCCTGCTGCTGCTCGCACAGTCTCTCCAGAATGTGCAAAGTGGAGTTCCGCCTTGTGGGCACGTTGCATATAAGGCAATGAGCCGGAAGGCTGAAGTTACGCTGCAGTGCAGACAGGCGAGCATCAGCAGGGTGAGAATGCCGAAAGTGAGCACAGATGGCCCGCACTTTCTGCGGCAACTCTGACATATCGGAGTAATTTTTCAGGAACCTCTGCACCCCCAAATTCAGCACATGGGCCAGGAAAGGGATGTGCGTCAAACCGGCAAGGCCCAGAGCTACGACGAGATTTTGCCCATTATCACACACCACCAGGCTGGGCTTGAGGCTCATCAGTCTATTGTTCCATGCCTCTCCACAGCTCCTGCGCGATGTGGTGTTTTTCACCCAAACAGATGAGTTTCAAAATGGCATGCTGTCTTTTCCCCCTGGTGGTGAAGGTGTTACGCTGACCAGATGAGGAGGCGGTAGAGGAGGAAGCGGGTTGGAGTAGGAGGCAAAAAGAAACGTCCTGCAATCCTTGGTGGCAGAAAGACATGCGCCAAACTGTTATCCGCCTCAGGACCAGCCACCACTGTATTTACCCAGTGTGCAGTTAGAGAGATATAACGTCCCTGTCCATGCTTACTGGTCCACGTATCATTGGTTATGTGGACTAGTGATGGCCTTGCATTTCGCCCGGCGGTCGTTTCGCTGCGAACTTTGCGCATTTGATATTCGCCAAACATGTGAACATATGGCGATGTTCGCCGGCGCAATATTCTTTTGCATTGCGCTGAACTTTGACCCATGACACATCTATCAGGTGGGACAGGACAGCCAATGGACACTTTTCAGCACATGGACACACCCCCACCCTATAAAAGAACCCGATCTGGCAGACAATTTACATTCTGTGTTTTGCGAGTGTAGGCAGAGGTTGCTTTGTGGAGCAGGGTCCTGCGATATACCTGCTTCCACAAAATACTGATTAAGGGGATTGATATACCTGCTTCCGCTAAATGTTGATTGAGGCCTGCTATATACCTGCTTCCACAAAATACTGATTGACGGCTGCGATATACCTGTAACCTGTTGCCCCAAAAAAACAGGATGGTGTGATATAACTGTTATGGCAAAAAAAATAATTGAGGGCTGTGATATTCCTGCTTTCACAAAATACTGATTAAGGTGATTGATATACCTGCTTCCACCAAATATTGATTGAGGGGTTTGATAGACCTGCTTTCATCAAATACTGATTGCATCCTACAATATATCTGCTTCCACAAAATACTGATTAAGGGGATTGATATACCTGCTTCCACCAAATATTGATTGAGGACTACAATGCACCTGCTTCCACAAAATATTGATTAAGGGGATTTATATACCTGCTTCCACCAAATATTGATTGAGGCCTATGATACACCCGCTTCTACAAAATACTGATTAAGGCATTTGATATACCTGCTTCAACAAAATACTGATTGACGGCTGCGATATACCTGCTTCCACAAATACTGCTCTTCTCTGGGAACTTAGGCACAGTGTCATTTTGAAAATGATTGGCAGAGGAAGAGGCAGGCCGTTCCGCAGGGGTGGTAGGGGTTGGGCAGGTGTGCCAGGCCGAAGCCTAAGTGGGAAGTTGGAGAAGGTGTGTGCGATTACTTCAAAGGACGCACCACATTTGGTTGAGGGGCTCAGTTAGCCTTCCGCTTCTGCACCCTCTTCATCCTCTGTATCTGCTCCCTCCTCACTCTCTGCTGTGTGCACCCCCAAATACACCACCACCAACACCACCACTACCATAGCCCCTCCACTCGAGTCAGAGGAATTATCTTCCCATCCATTCCCAGACCTTACCGATGTGAAGCCATTCTTGGCATCGGATGAGGAAGAGGAGGTAGCAACGGCCGTCACCCAGCGGTCTGATGACAGTACCCAGATTAGCCCAAGGAGGAAGGTCCCCGCTGTTGCTGCCTACTCCGAGATCTCAACGGTCAGTGGTGGGGAAGGTGACGATGATGACGTGTCGATGGACATCACGTGGGTGCCCACAAGAGAGGAACAGGAGGGGAGTTCAGATAGAGAGATGGAGTAGCAGAGAGGGATGAGAAGGAGGAGAAGCAGGCAGAGCTCGCAGGGCACAGGAGGCAAAAAGCGGACTGCAAATGTATCTGGAGCGAGCCATCCACCATGCACTGTCACATCTGGCGCTCCCGGGACGCCGGCACATGGCTCCGCAGTGTGGGCTTTTTTTAACGTGTCAGCTGCTGACAATAGTGTTGCAGACTGTGCTGTCAACGCATAGGTCACGGTAATCCCAACACTCAATTAGGGACGACCGCCTTAAGAACGCACCTGGCCTCCCATCACCGAGTCCAGTGGGAGCAACGCCGTCAGAACCCACAAACACACATTCACGGTTTTCCACGTCCTGCCTCTTTTCCTTCTCCTCCCATTTGTCCTCCACTCCAACTTCCACCGTGCCGTTGTTGCGTTCATCTGGCAGAAGGCAGGCTTCTGTGGCCCAAATGTTCGAGCGTAAAAAGTTGATGATGCCGGATAACACTCTTGCCCAACGGATGACCACTGGCTTGACGTAACTGCTAAACTGGTGGACTCGGAGGCCTTTAGAAAATTTGTGGCCATTGGCACACCGCACTGGAAGGTCCCCGGAAGGAAATATTTCTCCCAGAAGGGCATCCCAGAGCTATATGGCCACGTTCAGCGTCAAGTCAAAATATCTCTGGCACACAGTGTTGGTGCCAAGATACATCTGACCACAGACACATGGTCTAGCAAACACGGGCAGGGAAGGTACATAACGTTTACTGCCCACTGGGTGAACATTCTGAAGGCCGTCAAGCATGTAACCCGTGTGGATTTGGTGTTACCACTATGGATTGCATCAGTGTTGGACTGGGGTACCTAGGGCCCACCAGTAAATTTTATTTTGGGGGCCCACAGTACGGATACATGGAAATATAATAAATAATCTAACAAGTTTTTTATATGAACATAAGCTGGTTGAGGTGCTGTACATTGAATATATATATGTAGTGCGGTAAGTCTACTGTGGTATTTACCACTTGCTCAGGGGCCCACCGGGGCATTCCCCTGTATCCCTGTGGGCCAGTTCGAGCCTGGAATGCATGCAGGCCTGCCTATTCTTCTTCTCCTCCTACTCTATCTTCCGTCTCCTCCTCGGCTGACTCCTCCTGTTCCACTGCTACCGCATCTTCCGATGTGCCCCCCAAGCTCCACAGAACCTATTTGATATGCCAGGTGAGATGTTGCCATGCTGTGTTGCGGCTGTTGTGCCTGGAAGCCAAGAGCCACACCGGTCCTGCACTGCTTTCAGCTCTGCGGTCAGAAGCCGATCAGTGGCTAACCCCGCTCAATTTAACAGTTGGTAAAGTGGTGTGCAACAACGGTGCCAATTTGCTGAGCGCGCTAAAACAGGGCAAAATGATACACGTGACGTGCATGGCACACGTCCTGAACTTAGTCGTGCAGCGATTCCTTGCCAAATACCACGGGGTCCAGGACGTCTTGCGGCAGGCCAGGAAAATCTCTGGCTATTTTAGAAGATTTTACATGGCCATGGCTCGCCTTGCTGACATTCAGTGGTGACACCACCTGCCCATCAGACGTCTTATTTGTGACAGCACGACGTGCTTGAGCTCCACCTTATATATGCTTGATAGGCTGCTTCAGCAGCAACGTGCCGTTAACGACTACCTGTATAAACTCTGCAGCAGGACAGGTTCTGGGAAGCTTGGATTGTTTTTACCGCACCAGTGGCTGCTCATGAGCGACGCATGCAGACTTCTTCGACCATTTGATGAGCTCACCAAACTGGTCAGTCGCAGCCAGGGCCACCATCAGTGACATCGTACCTTATGCCTTCTTTCTGGAGCATGCATTGCATCGTGTCATTGATCAAGCCATCGAGGAGCAAGAGCTGGAAGTTGAGGAAGTAACAATACTGAAGGAATTCCCAGGGGGGCTACTCCATCTGAGACAAGTCAGCAGGAGTCTGAAGAGGAGTCAGAGGAGGATGGTGGCTGGGAGGAGGAGGAGCAAGAAGGGCAGGCTTTGAGGGGGACTTTAGATCGAGGACGACATTCTCCTGGGCGATGAGCAGGAGCCAGGGTGCTCCACCACTTCCAGATTAGTGCAAATTGGGGCCTTCATGCTCCAGTGTTTGAAGAGGAACCCCCGTATAAAAAGCATAAAGGGCAAAGACCAGTACTGGGTGGCAACGTACTTAGAACCCTGGTACAAACACAAAATGGCAGACATGTTACCAGTAGTGTTGAGCGCGAATATTCGAATAGCGAATTTTTATCGCAAATATCGGCACTTCGCTAACTTGCGAATATTTTTAATATAGCGCTATAAATTCGCTATTTCGAATATTCATTTTTTTTTTTTAGTTATTTTTTTTTCTTTCCCACTTCCCAAAAGTAGTTCTTACCTGTCCTGAGGATTCCTGGCTTCCTGGCTGCTCCAGTCAGTGCCCGTTGCCGCTTCTGCCGACTTCCGTGCTCATGGAGTGTCCCTATCACCATAGGAACGTATCCATATACTAAAATGTACTGTCGGATTTGAGAATTACGTTGAAATCGCAATGCGATTACTCCAAGTTATATTAATCGCATTGCGATTTCAATTAGCACTGCTATAATATATTCCATATTCGTTAACTTCGTTAATTCTAGCAAGCTGACCCATTATAAACCCAGCTCTAAGTTGAAATCGCAATGCGATTAATATAACTTAAAGTAATCGCATTGCGATTTCTACTTAGCACTGCTGCTATATTCCATATTCGTTAATTCTAGCCTAATATGTAAGATAGCAGTGCTAAGTTGTAATCGCAATGCGATTAATATAACTTGAATTAATTGCATTGCGATTTCAACAGACATGGTTTACAATGGTTGCTAAAACGAAGATGGAGAATACTTCGTTATCTTCGTTTTGAGGAATATGACGAATACATTCGTCGTATTCGCTAATTCTACCAAGCCAACCATAGTAAACCATGTCTAAGTAGAAATCGCAATGCGATTAATTCAAGTTATACTAATCGCATTGCGATTTTACCGTAATTCTCAATTCCGACAGTACATTTTAGTATGGAGACGTTGTTGTCTTGGTAGAATTAGCGAATATGACGAATGTATTCGTCATTTTCCTCAAAACGAACATAACGAAGTATTCTCCATCTTCGTTTTAGCAACCTATTCGTCAACTTCGCTAATTCTAGCAATCAAATAGGAAGGTTGACTATAGAGACAGCTGTGTTTAATTCGCTATGCGATTATATTATTATTATTTTTTTAATAAATAGAATAATTATAATAATTATCAAGTAATATAATTATTCTATTAAAAAAGCAAAGTAATATAATCGCATACCGAATTAAACACAGCTGTCTCTATAGTCAACCTTCCTATTCGATTGCTAGAATTAGCGAAATTGACGAATAGGTAGCTAAAACGAAGATGGAGAATACTTTGTTATCTTCGTTTTGAGGAATATGACGAATACATTCGTCATATTCGTCATCTTCGCTATAATTCTAGATATGAAACAAATAGGAAAGTTAAAATCGCAATACACGGTTATTTAAATCGCATATTAATCGCGATAACTAGAATAATGACGAATATTCGTTTTCGACGAATATGAAATGAATATTCTTTCGAATATTTGAGAATTTCGTCTAAATCGAATATGGCACCTGCCGCTCATCACTAGTTACCAGCCATGCTGCGAGAGATGCTGTATTCTGGTGTTGCGGGCACTGGCAGAGGAGTTTCTACCAACAGCGAAACAGGTGTGGGTACCAATCCTACCGCGCCTGCAAGAAGAGGGCGGTTGGCAGATGTGTTGGTCACTTCGGATATGAGATCATTCTTGCAGCTAACCCATCAACAACTGCCCTCTGGATCCAGCCTCATGGAACGCCTAGACCGACAGGTGTCCAACTACATCAGGTTAACGGCTGATGTGGACACTCTAAGAAGTGAGGAACCCCTGGTCTACTGGGTGTGCAAGCTTGACCTGTGGCCAGAACTGGCACAATTTGCCATGAAACTCTTGGCTTGCCCCTCGTCAAGTGTCCTGTCCGAAAGGACATTCAGCGCAGCAGGGGGGATTGTGACTGATAAGCGCACTCGCCTAGCTCACGACAGTGTGGACTACCTCACATTTCTAAAAATGAATGAGGCATGGATCTCAGAGGAATTCAAAAACTGTGACGACGACCTGTGACAACCACTTGTAATTGAATTTTCTCATGCCAGCCCACACATATCCGCCACCACCCAGAACAAAGAATGGTCCTTGTCTTATGTATATACAGCGGCATAAAAGGCCTTTTCTGTCAGGTGAATGCCTAATTTTTGGGGCCTGTACTCCATTGGCCTACAGTAAAAATTTTTATCCAGTGACCGCCTAATATACCTCCAGACACATAAACACTAGTTCTTTTCTGTCAGGTGAATGCCTAATTTTTGGGGCCTGTACTGGCCTACAGTAAGATTTTTAGCCAGTGACCGCCTAATCTACCTTCAGCCACATCATCACAAGTTATTTTCTGTCAGGTGAATGCCGCCTAATTTTTGGGGCCTATACTGGCCTACAGTAAACATTTTAGCCGGTGAACGCCTAATGTACCTCCAGCCACATCATCACAAGTTCTTTTTTTGTCAGGTAATGTCGAATTTTTGGGGCCTGTACTCCAGTGGCCTACAGTAAAAATTTTAGCCGGTGCCTGCCTAATGTACCTCCAGCCACATCATCACAAGTTCTTTTCTATCAGGTGAATGCCTAATTTTTGGTGCCTGGACTCCATTGGCCTACAGTAAAATTTTAGCTGGTGCCCGCCTAATGTACCTCCAGCCATATCATCACAAGTTCTTTTCTGTTAGGTGAATGCCGCCTAATTTTTGGGGCCTGTACTGGCCTACAGTAAAATGTTTAGCCGGTGACCACCTAATGTACCTTCAGCCACATAATCGCAAGTTCTTTTCTGTCCGGTGAATGCCTAATTTTTGGGGCCTGTACTCCAGTGGCCGACAGTAACATTTTTAGCTGGTGCCCGCCTAATGTACCTCCAGCCACATCATCACAAGTTTTTGGAGGCTGTACTCCCGGGCCTAAGATACAATTTTTCTAGGCTCCAACAGGGCAAATTTTTGAGAGTTTCTGTAACGCACCAAATTGATCAGTTAAGATCTCAACTGCGGTGTCCTTTGACATCCACTTTTGGCACACTGATTGAGTGTTGGTGGTGTCTTTGCGGCTGCTCAGTGTGTACCCCAGACGGCTCTCTCAGTCTTAAGCGGAGAGTATGGGGTTAACAAAATCATGTACCGCGTACTAAGGATAGAGTGTAAAACTAATAGTGAGGAAAGTTCGTTTTAGGAATGAGAGTTCAGATTAAAGTTCATGTGAATAACAGCTCTTGGCAACGTTCAGGAATCCCAGGCCTGCAGTACTAATAACCACCAGCGCGAGTCCCTTCCTTTCAGTGAGCAATGTCAGTGAAACAAAATGACAGGCTTGATACTTGCTGTTGAAGTCCTGCAGGGATCCTGCAGTGGTGGAGCCGGGTAAGGTAGGTGAGGGTTTCTCCTGGAGGTTCAGAGTTGCAGGTAGTTAGGATCTTGAGTCCTCGTGGTGAATGGAGCAGGCAGGGTGCGCACTCCATTAGTGGAACCCCTGTGCAGCACCTGGCTCCTATTTATTGACCAAGTGTGGGTGGGCGGAGCCACCTTAGACGGCCCAGCGGCCACTGCTTCCAGCCTTGGAGGCAAACAGCGATCGTTGTCATGGTTACACAGGGCATGATCCAGGCTGGAGCGCAAACCACCGTATCCTTACAGTACCCCCCCCCTTAAGGGGACCCTCTCCGGGGTACCCCAGTAGGGGAGGGTCGGTCGGGAAATCTCCTGTGAAACAACCTTTGGAGTCTGGGTGCATGGACGTCTCGCACATCTTCCCAAGAGTCATCCTGAGACCCGTAACCCTTCCATATAACGAGGTACTGGATCCTCCCCCGTCTTCTTCTGGAGTCGAGAAGCTGCTCAAACTCAAATTCCTCCTCACCTCGGACATTTATGGGGGGGGAGGGTTAAGGAACCCGTGAGGGGAACGGGCTAGGTCTAAACGGTTTTAGCAACGATACATGGAATGTGGGATGTACCTGTAGTCGAGGAGGAAGGGTAAGTCTCACCGTGTTGGGGTTGATAATTCTTTCTATCAGAAAAGGACCCAAAAATTGCCTACCCAGTTTCTTAGCAGGTACCCCCAACCGAAGGTTTCTCGTTGACAGCCATACCGAGTCTCCAACCTGATAAGGAGGATTTTCTCTTCTGTGACGATCGTAGTAGATCTTCTGCCTTTCCTTTTCCCGTTGGAGGTTGTCTTTCAGCATCCTGAGGGTTGTTTGCAAGGTAGTTACAAAATCATCTGTGGCAGGAACGTTTGTAGGAAGGTTGATTTCAGTGAGAGACCTAGGGTGGAATCCATAATTAGCAAAGAATGGACTATGTAAAGTGGAGAAATTCACAGAATTGTTGTAAGCAAATTCGGCAAGAGGGAGTAGGCTTTCCCAGTCATCTTGAAGGAATGAGCAGTGACATCTGAGAAATTGTTCCAGACATTGGTTCACCCTTTCCGTCTGCCCGTTAGTTTGAGGGTGGTAGGCGGTAGACATTCTATGGTCGATTTGGAGTCTAAGACAGAGTGCTCTCCAAAATTTGGATACAAATTGTGAACCCCTGTCTGATATAACTTGGCTAGGGATTCCATGTAGTTTTATGACATTGGACAGAAAGGCCTCGGCAGTTTCACTGGAGGAAGGTAATTTTTTGAGGGCGATGAAGTGTGCCATCTTAGTTAGTAGGTCTACTACAACCATGATGGTGTTGTTTCCTCTGGAGCCATATGGTCGATTTCTATCACTTTTGCATGAGGCACATGTCTCGCACGTGGAAACATATTGCTTAATTTCTTTGGTCATTTTTGGCCACCAGAAGTTCCTGCGTATCAGGTTTATGGTTTTGGCAATGCCAGGGTGTCCCGCGAGGGGTGAGTCATGGCAGAGTTTGATTACCTGGGTGGTGAGAGGAGTTGGTATGTACAGTAGGTTGTTTTTGTAGAGGAAACCCCGTTGATCTTTCAGAAGTCCCGGGGGGATGTTAGCACAGTCAATTTTCAGAGCATCCTTAAGCTGGGTTTCCAATTCGATGGTGGCGAAGATAATTTTGTTAGGTGGTATAATGCATGTGGGGGCTGTGACTGCGGCGCGGCATTCAGCCAGACGTGATAAGGCATCAGCCTTCCCATTTTTTGAGCCTGGTCGGTAAGTAATTTGAAAGTCAAATCTGTCAAAAAAAAAACTCCACCGTACCTGACGTGCTGACAGTGTTTTACTGTTTTTCAGGTATTGTAAATAACGGTGATCCGTGTATATTGTGATGGGGTGTGTTGAACCTTCAAGTAGGTGCCTCCAGTTCTCTAGGGAACATTTTATGGCAAGAAGTTCCTTTTCCCCTATGGGGTAGTTGATTTCAGCGGTGGTTAGAGTCTGGGAGTAGAACCCGACAGGATGTAATGGGGATGAGAAGGAGCTCCGCTGGGACAGAACAGCTCCTATGGCTGCCTGTGATGCATCTACTTCCAGCACAAAGTGATAGTTTGGATTCGGAATGGTCAGAATTGGTGCTGAATTGAATTTGTCCTTTAAGTAACTCAAATGCTGATTGGGCCACCATGGACCAAACAAATTTCGTGTTGACACTAGTTAATCTGGTTAGGGGTTTGATGGTAGCGGAGTAGTCTTTGATGAATTTCCTGTAGAAGTTTGAGAACCCTATGAAACGCTGGAGGGCTTTGCTGGAGTCCGGAATCGGCCAGTTTTGGATGCAAGTGATCTTTGACTGATCCATCTGAATTCCCTTGGGTGAGATTATATAACCAAGGAACGGAAGGGTAGTAGTCTCGAATATACACTTTTCTGGTTTGACATATAAGTGATGGACGCTTAATCGCGCAAGTACCCAACGGACGTGTTTCCTGTGATCTTGTAGGTTATCGGAGTAGACCAATATGTCATCTAGATAGATGACAACACATACATCTAGTAGATCCCTGAATATGTCGTTGATAAAATTTTGGAAAGTGGCCGGGCATTGCACAAGCCGAAAGGCATTACCATGTACTCAAAGAGTCCGCACCGGTGCGGAAAGCAGTTTTCCATTCATCCCCGGTTCTAAACCTAATCAAGTTGTATGCGCCTCTCAAGTCCAGTTTAGTGTAGATAGTTGATGTTTGAAGTCTTTCAATAAGCTCGGATATTAGCGGCAGGGGTACCGGTTTTTGATTGTTATTTTATTTAATGCTCTGTAATCAATGATGGGTCTGAGGCTCAAGTCTTTGTTCCTTACTGAAGAACATACCCGCAGCTGCAGGGGAGGTTGAAGGCCGAATGAATCCCTTCCTTAAGTTCTCTTCGAGATACTGTTTGAGGTGGTCAAGTTCTGGTTGTGCCAATGGGTAGATTCTTCCTGTGGGTATTTCACTGCCCGGCAGCAGGTCTATGGGGCAATCGTAGGGTCTATGGGGCGGTAGGGATTCCGCCATCTTTGCACTAAATACCTCAGAGAACTCTGAGTATTGGGTAGGGACCTGGTTCACCCCTACATGCATGAGCGTTTTAATAGGGAAGCAGGTCTCCCTGCAATAACGTGAGGCAAACCCAATTCTCCCCTGTTCCCAAAGGAGAACTGGTTGATGTAACCGGAGCCATGGCAAGCCTAAAATGATGGGGAACGAAGGGGAGTGTATGACATCAAAGGATAAAAATTCTGTGTGGCTATTTTCGCTTGTCACCAAAAGGGGTTGAGTCTGGCTATGGATAGGTCTAGAGGTTGTACCATCAATAAAACTCACGGATATCGATACATTTTTCCTTGTATGGGGAATTTTATTTCTCTCTACTAGATGCTAGATAAAATTCCCCGAAGCTCCCGTGTCCACCATTGCATCAACGATAGTTCGGTTTTGGTCCCACTGTAAGGTAAGAGACGTATAAATGTAACCACTTGTGTTGTTATTTATTCTGCCTAAGTTACAGAACGTCATCATTTTGCCTTCATGTTTCTTTCTTATGGCAGGACATCCATCAACCGAATGGTCAGCCGACGCACAGTATAAGCAGAGGTTGAGGTTCCGTCTCCGGGTCTTCTCTCTCTCAGTCAGAGGACCACGAATTGCCCCAATCTCCATCATCTCTGCTACAGGATCTGGGCTGGTCTGTCTCGGGGTGGGTGTAAACCCTGAGACTCTCTCAGCCCTGCGTTCCCTTAAGCGTCTGTCAATGGTGGTGACCTTCTGCATCATGGCGTTGAGTGTATGTGGCAGCTCTCCGCGGGCTAACTCATCTTTCAGGGCCTCAGATTGACCGAGACGGAACTGGTTTCTAAGAGTGAGATCATTCCATTCTGTCTCACGGGCCCAACGAGTGTATTCCGCAATAAAGTCCTCTACGGGTCGTCTCCCTTGCTTTAGGGTTCGAATGGCGGTCTCCGCAGTCAGCTGCTTGTTGTGGTCCTCGTAAAGGAGGGCCATTGTTTCAAGAAATTGCGGAAAGGAATTCAAGACCGGGTCTTCCTTTTCTAAATAGGTGTTAGCCCATGCTCTGGGCTCCCCCCTGAGGTACGAGATCATGGTGAGTACTTTGGTTCTATCGGTAGGATAGGTCCGGGGGCGTAACTGAAACATCAGTTTGCACGCATTCAGGAATTCGCGGAACTGCTTCCAGTCTCCTGAGAAAAGTTCAGGTGGACTGACCTTGGGTTCCGGTCCATCGTGGGGGTGTCCTGTGCGCGACGTGACGAGATCTCGCAACGTCTGATTTTCCAATTGGAGATCCTGTACGGTCACGTTAAGGGTTTCCACCCTCTCAGTGAGGGCGACCATATGCCGCGCGAGCTCCGCTGGATCCATGGGGGTTCCACTAATATGTAACGCACCAAATTGATCAGTTAGGATCTCAACTGCGGTGTCCTTTGACATCCACTTTTGGCACACTGAGTGTTGGTGGTGTCTTTGCGGCTGCTCAGTGTGTACCCCAGGCGGCTCTCTCAGTCTTAAGCGGAGAGTATGGGGTCAACAAAATCATGTACCGCGTACTAAGGATAGAGTGTAAAACTAATAGTGAGGAAAGTTCGTTTTAGGAATGAGAGTTCAGATTAAAGTTCATGTGAATAACAGCTCTTGGCAACGTTCAGGAATCCCAGGCCTGCAGTACTAATAACCACCAGCGCGAGTCCCTTCCTTTCAGTGAGCAATGTCAGTGAAACAAAATGACAGGCTTGATACTTGCTGTTGGAAGTCCTGCAGGGATCCTGCAGTGGTGGAGCCGGGTAAGGTAGGTGAGGGTTTCTCCTGGAGGTTCAGAGTTGCAGGTAGTTAGGATCTTGAGTCCTCGTGGTGAATGGAGCAGGCAGGGTGCGCACTCCATTAGTGGAACCCCCTGTGCAGCACCTGGCTCCTATTTATTGACCAAGTGTGGGTGGGCGGAGCCACCTTAGATGGCCCAGCGGCCACTGCTTCCAGCCTGGGAGGCAAACAGCGATCGTTGTCATGGTTACACAGGGCATGATCCAGGCTGGAGCGCAAACCACCGTATCCTTACAGTTTCCCATTAAGACGCATAAAAATGGCCCCTGATTAAAATACATATTTATTTTTTGTGGGAATTTTTTCCAATGATCCCCCCCTGGTATGTCACTGTCCATGTTGTGGAACTATTTGTGCACTTCTAGTAAGTATTTAGTGGCTGCAAATATGACCTGAAGGTTTTTCAGGTTCGCCTGCCATTAAAGTCAATGGGGCCCGCTGCGAACACACGGTTCGTGAACATTTGATCTCGAACACACGTTCGCAAACCGTCTCGGCCGATGATCGTCCATCACTAATATGGACCTGGCCACAGATGGTGTTGTGCAGTGGACATCTAATTTTGTCTGCCACTTGGTTGTCCAGGGCAGGGATGGCTCGCCTCGAAAAGTAGTGACGGCTGGGAACCACTTACTGTGGGACAGCCACCACCATAAGGTTTTTAAAAGTCTCCATCTCCACCAGACAGAATGACAACATTTCAAAGGCCAGGAATTTTGAAATGCTGGCATTCAGGGCCAGGGGTCGCGGGTTGGTAGGGACTACTACCTCTTTCTCTCCAGTGTTTGGGAGATGGACAGCTGAACACTCCCATGGGACAGTGTGAAGATGCTTGGCAAGGGAGGTGGTGGCGTTGCTGCCACATCCTCTGTTTGCAGGGTGGCAGGTGCCACTATCACTCCAAGGGGAGGGGGGGGGGATAGGCCAAGACTGCAGCAGAAGAGGGAGCAGGAGGAGCCTGAGATCTTTCGTGGTTTTCAAGGTGTTTAATCCACTGCAGGTCGTGCTTTGCATTCTGATGCCTGGTTATGCAGGTGGTGCTCAGGTTTAGAACATTTATGCCTTGCTTCAGGCTCTGATTGCACAGTATGCAAATCACTTGTGTCTTGTTGTCAGCACATTGTCTGAAGAACTGCCATGCCAGGGAACTCCTTAAAACTGGCTTTGTTGTGCTGAGTCCCAGGGTGCGGTGGGAAGTAGCAGGCGTACTGGCTAGGGGGCGGCCACTTTGCTTTTGCACCCTGCTCCCTCTTTTGTGGTGCGGCTGGCGCTGTGTGACCACCATCTCTTCCTCCAAACTGCACACAGCACTTTCATAACCTTGATTTCATGTGGGGTCTAGGACCTCATCATCCTCCACATTATCTTCCACCCACTCTTCACCGTTCACAGTTGGCTTCTGTGTTTCGTCATCATCAGAGATGTGCTGCAGTGGTCCTCCCATGTCCACATCCTGAAACATAAATGATTGGGCATCGGTGCACTCAATCTCTTACACTTCTGGGGCAGGGATATGTGGACGGCCCACGGAAACCCTGCCAGTAGAGTCATCAAAAAGCATAAGAGACTGCTGCATCACATGGAGCTCAGAATGCTTAGCTGATTTGCAAGGGGGTGATGTGAAAGACAGATGCCCATGTACTGCAGGTGCCAACTCTGCGCTTTCAGCAGGGGACTGGGTGGGAGACAATGTGAAGGAACTGGAGGCAGTGTCAGCCACCCAATCTACAGCCACTGCCTCTTACTTGTTATGTTCTCTCCATTCGTACACCAATATTCGGGACCTACAAAATAACACTGAACTTTCTGTCACCTATGTGCACCTGAGGAAGGCGTTTCATTTGGGCATGTAGCTGAAACAGTTAGACCATGTCCTCTCCCTGCAACAGGAGCTCCACCAACACCAGCAGTACCTTGACCAGGGCCACGCCCCTTATTTGATGCTCTCCTCATTCTTTGAGGTCACCCACTCAACTAACAGACGGATTAACTATATTTATTTCCCTTTCAGGTATGCAATGCAGGTGTGCCTCACAACAAGAATGGGAATATGTCACCCACCAATCTAACAGACGTATTAACTATATTAATTTCACTGTCATGTATGCAATGCAGGTGTACCTCACACAAAAATTGGGTATATGTTACCCACCGAACTAACAGACGGATAAACTATGTTTATTTCCCTTCCAGGTATACAGTGTAGGTGCGCCTCACAGCAAGAATGGGAATATGTCACCCACCAATCTAACAGATGGATTAACTATATTAATTTTCCTGTCATGTATGCAAAGCAGGTGTACCTCACACAAAAATTGGTTATATGTCATCCACCGAACTAACAGACAGATTAACTATATTTATTTCCCTGTCAGGTATGCAGTGTAGGTGTGCCTCACAACAAGAATCGGAATATGTCACCCACCAATTTAACAGACGGATTAGTGATGAGCGGCATAGGCAATATCCAAATTCGTGATATTTCACAAATTTTTGGCAGAATATTCGCCTTAAATTCGCAAATTTGAGAATTTGTGATCTCCAGTCATTATTTACTTGATTTGAAAATAGGCAATGTAATATATTCACTATAAAAATTTGCGATTAGAATATTCGCGATCAATACTAAGCGGTAGGCAACTTTCCTATTGGTGGAGAGGAAGGTGGAGAGTCCTTAAAACTGATTTCAGGGTTTTAGGTCAAAAGCTTAGGGCAAGGACCTCAAAAGTAGTATTTTCTGAAATACTGCCTGTACCACGAGCCACACAAGAAAGGCAGCGGGAGATTAGGGAGGTTAACAAGTGGCTTTAAGAGCTGGTGTAGGAAGGAGGGGTTTGGGTTCCTGGAGAACTGGGCCGACTTCTCTGACGGCTACAGGCTCTATCGTAGGGACGGGCTGCACCTCAATGGGGAAGGGGCAGCTGTGTTGGGGAGAAAGATGGCTATAAGGTTGGAGGAGTGTTTAAACTAGGGACTGGGGGAGGGTAATTACATTATAGGAGGGGAAGATAGTGCAGATAGAGACCAGGGGCGAGGTAGTGTGACTGGGGGAGGAATGGAAGGGGGGACTAGAACAGCTCAGAATGAAAGATGTAGGGTAAAAAATACACATAAACCTGTCAAATGTATGTATACTAATGCCAGAAGCCTGATTAACAAGACTGGTGAACTGGAATTAGTGATGTGTGAGGAGGACTATGACATAGTGGGAATAACTGAGACATGGCTGGATGATAGCTATGACTGGGCAGTTAATATAAAAGGTTACAATCTGTTTAGAAAGGATCGTCAAAACCGGAGAGGTGGAGGGGTCTCCCTCTATGTGAAGTCCTGTCTAAAACCCATAATTCGAGAATATATCTCTGAGGGACATGAACATGTGGAGTCACTGTGGGTAGAAATACATGGAGCAAAAAACAATAATAAATTACTAAATAGGAGTGTATTATAAACCACCTAATATACCAGAGTCCACAGAAAATCTATTACTAAATAGATAGACGAGGCGGCAAATCATAATGAAGTCGTTATTATGGGGGACTTCAACTACCCATATATAGACTGGGAAACTAAAAGCTGTACATTACAAAAAGGAAACAGGTTCTTGGCAATAGCCAAAGACAATAACCTTTTCCAACTGGTACAGGTCCCCACTAGAGGGACGGCCATACTGCACTTAGTATTAACCAATAGATCTGATAGAACAACAGATGTTCAGGTCGGGGGACACCTAGGAAATAGTGACCATAAAGTAATAACCTTCCAATTATCCTTCAAACGAGAGTTTCTAAAGGGAGGAACAAAAATACCAAACTTCAAAAAAGCTAAATTTAGCCAACTAAGCGAGACCATAGGCCTAACTAACTGGGACAAAGTCCTCAAAAATAAAAATACAACCATAAAATGGGAGATTTTTAAAAGCATTGCAACATCTAATTGTGAGAGGTACATACCTTATAGGAATAAAAGGCTAAGGAACAATAAGAAACCAATGTGGATAAATGGAACCGTAAAGAAAGCAATAACTGACAAAAAGAAAGCATATAAATCACTAAAACACGAGGGGAGCCAGGAAGCACTGATAAACTATAAGGAAAAAAATAGAATATGTAAAAAACTAATAAAATTTGCCAAACTAGAGGCCGAAAGATTAATTGCCAAAAAGAGTAAAACTAACCCTAAAATGTTCTTCAATTATATAAATAGTAAAAAATATAAATCTAAAGAAGTCGGCCCTCTACATAGCAATAAGGGGGGTGTTGCAGAGAGCGACGAGGATAAAGCAAAACTATTAAATATTTTTTTCTCCACTATATTCACTAAGGAAAATAAACTGTCAGATGAAATGCAGAATGTAAAAGTAAATTCCCCATTAAAAGTGCCCTGTCTGACCCAGGAAGAAGTACAACAGCGACTTAAAAAGATTAAAATAGACAAATCGTCAGGACCGGATGGCATACACCCCCGTATCCTAAAGGAATTAAGTGATGTCATAGCCAGACCTTTATTTCTGATATTTACAGACTCTATATTGACAGGGAATGTTCCACAGGATTGGCGCATAGCAAATGTGGTGCCAATATTCAAAAAGGGTCCAAAAACAGAGCCTGAAAATTATAGGCCGGAAAGTTTAACATCTATTGTTGGTAAACTCTTTGAAGGGTTTCTAAGAGATGGTATTTTGGAGTATCTCAATGAAAATAAGCAAATAACGCCATATCAGCATGGCTTCATGAGGGATCGGTCATGCCAAACGAATTTAATCAGCTTCTATGAGGAGGTAAGTTCTAGACTTGACAGCAGCAAATCAATGGATGTCATATATCTGGACTTCTCCAAAGCATTTGACACTGTACCTCATAAAAGGTTAGTATATAAAATGAGGCTGCTCGGAATGGGAGAAAATGTCTGTATGTGGGTAAGTAACTGGCTGAGTGACAGAAAACAGAGGGTGGTTATTAACAGGAGATACTCAGATTGGGTCACTGTCACTAGTGGGGTACCTCAGGGGTCAGTATTGGGCCCTATTCTTTTCAATATACTTATTAATGATCTTGTAGAAGGCCTGCACAGTAAAATATCTATTTTTGCAGATAACACTAAGCTGTGTAAAGTAATTAACACTGAAGGGGACAGTTTTCTGCTACAGAGGGATCTGGATAGATTGGAGGCTTGGGCAGAGAAATGGCAGATGAGGTTTAACACTGACAAATGTAAAGTTATGCACATGGGAAGGAATAATGCAAGTCACCCGTACATATTAAATGGTAAAACACTCGGTAACACTGACATGGAAAAGGATCTAGGAATTTTAATAAACAGCAAATTAAGCTGCAAAAACCAGTGTCAGGCAGCTACTGCCAAGGCCAATAAGATAATGGGTTGCGTCAAAAGGGGCATAGATGCCCGTGATGAGAACATAGTCCTACCACTTTACAAATCACTAGTCAGACCACACATGGAGTACTGTGTACAGTTCTGGGCTCCTGTGAACAAGGCAGACATAGCAGAGCTGGAGAGGGTTCAGAGGAGGGCAACTAAAGTAATAACTGGAATGAGGGATATACAGTACCCTGAAAGGTTATCAAAATTAGGATTATTCACTTTAGAAAAATGACGACTGAGGGGAGATCTAATAACTATGTATAAATATATCAGGGGTCAGTACAGAGATCTGTCCCATCATCTATTTATCCCCAGGACTGTGACTGTGACGAGGGGACATCCTCTGCGTCTGGAGTAAAGAAGGTTTGTACACAAACATAGAAAAGGATTCTTCACTGTAAGAGCAGTGAAACTATGGAACTCTCTGCCTGAGGAGGTGGTGATGGTGAGTACAATAAAGGAATTCAAGAGAGGACTGGATGTATTTCTGGAGTGTAATATTATTACAGGCTACAGCTACTAGAGAGGGGTTGTTGATCCAGGGAGTTATTTTGATTGCCTGATAGAAGTCGGGAAGGAATTTTTTTCCCCTTAAGTGGGGAAAATTGGCTTCTGCCTCACAGGGGTTTTTTGCCTTCCTCTGGATCAACTTGTAGGAAACAGGCCGAACTGGATGGACAAATGTCTTTTTTCGGTCTTATATACTATGTTACTATGTTGCTAAGTGCTGATATCCGCGATAAATTTGCAATTAGAATATTCGCGATCAACACTATTCGCAAATACTAATATATAGCACTATATTCTAAATATTCGTGAAATCTCGAAGTGGCGATATACCTGATTAAAATTCGAGATCTTAATATTCACGCTCAACACTATTAACTATTTTAATTTCCCTGTCATGTATACAATCAGGTGTACCTCACTTTAAAAATTGGGTATATTTCACCCACCGAACTAACAGACGGATTAACTATTATATCTTTTTGGTAACAAAGATGGTTGATTGCACCCTGTCTGACCCAATAAGAAGTACAAGGGTGACTTAAAAAGATTAAAATAAACAAATCACCAGGACCAGATGGCATACATACATACCCCTGTATACCAAGAGAATTAAGTAATGTCATAGCCAGACCCTTATTTCTGATATTCACGGACTCTATACTGACATGGAGTGTTCCACAGGATTTGCGTATAGCAAATGTGATGCCAATATTCAAAAAGGGTCCAAAAACAGAGCCTGGGAACTATAGGCCGGTAAGCTTAACATCTGTTGTGGGTAAACTGTTTGAAGATTTTCTAATTGATGCTATCTTGGAGGATCTCAATGAAAATAAGCAAATAACGCCATATCAGCAGTAATAGAAAACAGAGGGTGTTAATTAATGGTACACACTCAGATTGGGTAACTGTCACTAGTGGACTACCTCAGGGGTCAGTATTGGGCCTTATTCTCTTTAATATATTTATTGATGATCTTGTAGAAGGCTTGCACAGTAAAATATCAATTTTTGCAGATAACACTTAACTGTGTAAAGTAATTAACACTGAATAGGACAATTTACAGCTACAGATGGATCTGGATAGATTAGAGGCTTGGGCAGAGAAGTGGCAGATGAGGTTTTACAAATGTAAGGTTATGCACAGGGGAAGGAATAATGCAAATCACCTGTACCTACTAAATGGTAAAACACCAATAAGAAAATGGGTTGCATCAAAAGGGGCATAGATGCCCGTGATGAGAACATATTCCTACACTTTACAAATCGCTAGTCAGACCACACATGGAGTACTGGACTCCTGTAAACAAGGCAGACATAGCAGAGCTAGAGAGGGTTCAGAGGAGGGCAACTAAAGTAATAACTGGAATGGGGCGACTACAGTACCCTGAAAGATTATCAGAATTAGGGTTATTCACTTTAGAAAAAAGATGACTGAGGAGAGATCTAATTAATATGTATAAATATCAGTACAGATATCTCTCCCATTATCTTTTTATCCCCTGGACTGACTGTGACGCGGGGACACCCTCTGCGTTTGGAGGAAAGAAGGTTTGTACACAAACATAAAAAAGGATTCTTTACGGTAAGAGCAGTGAGACTATGAAACTCTCTGCCTGAGGAGGTGGTGATGGTGAGTTCACTAAAATAGTTCAAGAGGGGACTGGATGTATTTCTGGAGTGTAATAATATTACAGGCTATAGCTAGTAGAGATAGGTTTTTAATCCTGGGAGTTATTCTGATTGCCTGATTGGATTCTGGAAGGAATTTTTCTTCCCCTTAAGTGGGGAAAATTGGCTTCTGCCTCAAAGTTTTTTTTTGCCTTCCTCTGGATCAACTTGCAGGATAAAATTCAGAACTGGATGGACAAATGTCTTTTTTCGGCCTTATATACTATGTTACTATGAGTCAGGGTGGAAAGATGATGCATTGCACCCACAAAATATCGCCATAGGTCACACACAGAATTAACAGCCAGATCAATTATTATAATTCTTTGTCAGGGGTGCAAAGCTGGTGTATAGCACCCACACAAAAATTTACTATAGGTTATCAACAGAGTAAATAGCCAGAAGAGATTCCTAACACTGTCCCTCACTTCAGCTGCCTGCTTCCTGTCCCTCAACTACTCAGAGCTAATGGGTGGTGCTACACGTGATCCAGCTTTTATAGAGGCTGGGTCACATGATGCACCTGCCAATCACAGCCATGCCATTACTAGGCATGGCTGTAATGGCTGCTAAGTGCCCACAGTTTAAAAGCTTGTTGATTGGCTGCCCTGCAACCTTTTAACAAGCTTTATTAAATGCCCAAACAACGAACTCGACCCAAACTGTTCCGGCACAGTTCAGGTATGGGTCTGGGTACCCAAAATCATAAAGTTCGGTATGGACCTGAACTTTACAGTTCATGTTCGCTCAACACTAATCATCACACATAGTAATTTATGGAAGTAGTAAATTTGGCTCAATATGTTTTTCTTTCATTTATAAAAAAAAAATCACAAATTTAGCGAAAATTTTGAAAAAGGGAGAATTTTCTAAGTTAGAATTTTTCAGCGTTTAAGGCTACTTTCACACTGTAGGCAGCCTTCTCCGTCAGGCTGTTCTGGCAGGTAAACAGCCTGCCGGATCCGTGCTGCCGCTAGTGCACATGTTTGCCGTGCTGCCGCCGGAATTCTGGCCCGCTCCCATTATAGTCAATGGGGCCGAAGCAGACCTCTGGCGGCACATGTGCACTAGCGGAAGCAAGGATCCGGCAGGCTGTTCACCCGCCGGAACAGCCTGCCGGAGAAGGCTGCCGCTAGTGTTAAAGTAGCCTAATTAATACATCACAAAATAGTTATTACCATTTAACATAGGTATACTTTATGAAGGCATCATTTTGCAAATGTCATTTCATTATTGTCTTTTTTTATGTTAGAAGTAGTGTTGAGCGAACAGTTCGAGCATAGTTCGGGTTCGTACCGAAAAGTTCGGGTTCGGGTTCGTTGTTCGGCGATTTCTTCCAGCTTTCTGAAGTGCTGCACAGCAGCCAATCAGCTAGCGTTTTACTTCTTGCCCTAAGAGCCCATCACAGCCATGCCTACTAATGGCATGGCTGTGATTGGCCAAGTGCAGCATGTGACCCAGCTTCTATTTAAGCTGGAGTCACGTAGCGCCGCACGTCACACTGCTCTGATTAGTGTAGGGAGAGGACACAGCTGCTGTGAGGGCAAGATTAGGCAGGGAAAAGTCTGCAAAAGCACCTAATGAAGTGATCGATCTAGAGCTGTCAATGATTCAACTTCTGCTAGTTACTTGCTCACTGGTTTTTAGGCTGCACAGAGCGTTTTTCTGTCACTTATTTTCTGGGGTGATCAGCGGCCATTTTGTGACTTGTGGTGCACCAGAACAAGCTGCCACCAAGTCCATCAATCCATCAATACAAGTTTTTTTTTTTGCTATATCCTATATCAGGGGCTTGGCTGTGCTAATTGTCACCCCTAGACACTCAGGATAGCAATTTCTATATTTTATTAAGGGGTTAAATACAATTGCCAAAATACCAATCCCCTAAATCTGGTGTTCCAGCTTTGGCTAGCCATATATAATACTGTCTGCTGTTTGGCAAAGGATAGATTATTTTCTGTGGTAAAATTCAATTGTCAAAATAGCAATCCCCTAAATCTGGTGTCCCAGCACTGGCTAGCAAACTATAATAGTGTCCGCCAAAACATATATTTTGTTCTGGGGTGAAATTCAATTGCCAAAATAGCAATACCATAGATCTGGTGTCACAGCTGTGGCTGGCAAACTATATTAGTGTCCGCCAAAACATATATTTTGTTCTGGGGTGAAATTCAATTGCCAAAATAGCAATCCCCTAAATCTGGTGTCCCAGCACTGGCTGGCAAACTATAATAGTGTCTGCCAAAACATATATTTTGTTCTGGGGTGAAATTCAATTGCCAAAATAGCAATACCATAAATCAGTGGTTTCAGCTGTTGCTGGCCAAGTTTCATAGCGTCCTACAAAGAACATATTTTGTTCTGGGGTGATGTTCAATTGCCAAAATAGCAATACCATAAATCAGTGGTTTCAGCTGTGGCTGGCCAAGTTTCACAGTGTCCTGCAAAGGATTTATTTTGTTCTGGGGTGAAATTCAATTGCCAAAAAAGCAATAACATAAATCAGTGGTTTCAGCTGTGGCTGGCAAACTATAATAGTGTCCGCCAAAACATATATTTTGTTCTGGGGTGAAATTCAATTGCCAAAATAGCAATACCATAAATCTGTGGTTTTAACTGTTGCTGGCCAAGTTTCATAGTGTCCTGCAAATTATATATTTTGTTCTGGGGTGAAATTAAATTGCCAAAATAGCAATACCCTGAATCTGGTGTTCCAGCTGTTGCAGGCCTAGTTTAAATCTGTCCATAAAAGGATACCTTTCATCCAGGGCCTAAATAAAAGCCCTAAAAGAGATATTCCCCTAAATCAGTGGTTACTGCTGTGCCTGGATTAGTGTAATACGCTACATAAATAAATAGGCAGATAGTGTTAGGTGCCTGTAAAAAAAAAAGGCCTGAATTTTAAATCAATACATTGGGCCAAATATTTTTTTTCTTATTGTGGTGCTTGGTGAATGGTAACAATGAGGAAAACATCTAGTAAGGGACGTGGACGCGGTCGTGGTGGTGTTAGTGTACCCTCTGGTGCTGGGAGAGGACATGGCCATTCTTCCACAGCCACACGTCCTAGTGAACCAACTACCTCAGGTTCCAGTACCCGCCAGAATTTACAGCGATATTTGGTGGGGCCCAATGTCGTTCTAAGGATGGTAAGGCCTGAGCAGGTACAGGCGCTAGTCAATTGGGTGGCCGACAGTGGATCCAGCACGTTCACAACATTATCTCCCACCCAGTCTTCTGCAGAAAGCGCACAGGTGGCGCCTGAAAACCAAGCCCATCAGTCTGTCACATCACCCCCATGCATATCAGGGAAACTGTCTGAGCCTCAAGTTATGCAGCAGTCTCTTATGCTGTTTGAAGACTCTGCTGGCAGGGTTTCCCAAGGGAATCCACCTAGCCCCTCCCCAGTGGTGGAAGACATAGGATGCACTTATGCACAACCACTGATGTTTCCTGATAATGAGGACACGGGAATACCACCTCATCGGAGTCAGCACGTCTCTGATGATAACGAAGCACAGGTGCCAACTGCTGCGTCTTTCTGCAGTGTGCAGATCGAACAGGATGTCAGGGAGGAAGACTGTGTAGAAGACGATGCAGGGGACGATGAGGTCCTAGACCCCACATGGAATGAAGGTCGTGCCACTGACTTTCATAGTTCAGAGGAAGAGGCAGTGGTGAGACCGAGCCAACAGCGTAGCAAAAGAGGGAGCAGGGGGCGAAAGCAGAACAGCCGCCTCCAAGAGAGTTCGCCTGCTACTGGCCACCGCCACCAGGGACCGAGCACCCCAAAGGCAGCTTCAAGGAGTTCCCTGGCATGGCACTTCTTTAAACAATGTGCTGATGACAAGACCCTAATGGTTTACACTCTGTGCCATCAGAGCCTGAAGCGAGGCATTAACGTTCTGAACCTTAGCACAACCTGCATGACCAGGCATCTACATGCAAAGTATGAACTGCAGTGGAGTAAACACCTTAAAAGCAAGGAACTCACTCTGGCTCCCCCTGCTCCCTCTTCTGCTGCTGCCTCAGCCTCTTCCTCCGTCTCGGGAGGAATGTTGGCACCTGCTGCCCACCAAAAAGAGGATGTGCCACCGACACCACCACCTGCGTCACCAAGCATCTCCACCATGTCACACGGCAGCGTTCAGCTCTCCATCTCACAAACCTTGGAGAGAAAGCGTAAATTCCCACCTAGCCACCCTCGAGCCCTGGGCATGAATGCCAGCATTTTTAAACTACTGGCCTTTGAAATGCTGTCATTCAGGCTGGTGGACACAGACAGCTTCAAACAGCTGATGTCTAAGGCTGTCCCACAGTATGTTGTTCCCAGCCGCCACTACTTCTCCAAGATAGCTGTGCCTTCCCTGCACAACCAAGTATCCGATAAAATCAAGTGTGCACTGCGCAACGCCATCTGTGGCAAGGTCCACCTAACCACAGATTCGTGGACCAGTAAGCACGGCCAGGGATGGTATATCTCCCTAACTGCACACTGGGTAAATGTAGTGGCGGCTGGGCCACAGGTGGAGAGTTCCTTGGCGCACGTCCTTCTGCCGCCAAGGATCGCAGGGCATCATTCTTTGCCTCCTGTAGCCTCCTCCTCCTACTCGGCTTCCTCCTCCTCTGCTTCCACCAGCTCATCTAGTCAGCCACACACCTTCACCACTAACTTCAGCACAGCCCGGGGTAAACGTCAGCAGGCCATTCTGAAACTCATATGTTTGGGGGAAAGGCCACACACCGCGCAGGAGTTGTGGCGGGGTATTGAACAACAGACCGACGAGTGGTTTCTGCCGGTGGGCCTCAAGCCCGGTCTGGTGGTGTGCGATAATGGGTGAAATCCCGTCGCAGCTCTGGGACTAGCCGGTTTGACGCAAATCACTTGCCTGGCGCATGTGCTGAAAATGGTGGTGCAGAAGTTCATTCACAACTACCCCAAAATGTCAGAGCTGCTGCATAAAGTGCGGGCCGTCTGTGCGCACTTCTGGTGTTCACATCCTGCCGCTACTCGCCTGTCTGCGCTACAGCGGAACTTCAGCCTTCCCGCTCACTGCCTCATATGCGACGTGCCCACCAGGTGGAACTCCACCTTGCACCTGCTGGAGAGACTGTGCGAGCAGCAGCAGGCCATAGTGGAGTTTCAGCTGCAGCACGCACGCGTCAGTCGCACTGCGGAACAGCACCACTTCACCACCAATGATTGGGCCTCCATGCGAGATCTGTGTGCCCTGTTGCGCTGTTTCGAGTACTCCACCAACATGGCCAGTGGCGATGACACCGTTATCAGCGTTACAATACCACTCTGTGTCTCCTTGAGAAAACGCTTAGGGCGATGATGGAAGAGGAGGTGGCCCGGGACGAGGAGGATGAGGGGTCATTTTTAGCACTTTCAGGCCAGTCTGTTAGAAGTGGCTCATAGGGAGGTTTTTTGCAACAGCAGAGGCCAGGTACAAATGTGGCCAGCCAGGGCCCACTACTGGAGGATGAGGAGGAGGTGGAGGAGGATGAGGATGAAGCAGGTTCACAGCGGGGTGCCACCCGACACAGCTCAGGCCCATCACTGGTGCGTGGCTGGGGGGATACGGAGGACGATGACGATACGCCTCCCACAGAGGACAGCTTGTCCTTACCTCTGGGGAGCCTGGCACACATGAGCGACTACATGCTGCAGTGCCTACGCAATGACAGCAGAGTTGCCCACATTTTAATGTGTGCGGACTACTGGGTTGCCACCCTGCTGGATCCCCGGTACAAAGACAATGTGCCCACCTTACTTCCTGCACTGAAGCGTGATAGGAAGATGCGCGAGTACAAGCGCACGCTGGTAGACGCGCTCCTGAGAGCATTCCCAAATGTCACAGGGGAACAGGTGGAAGCCCAAGGCGAAGGCAGAGGAGGAGCAAGAGGTCGCCAACGCAGCAGTGTCACGACCAGCTCCTCTGAGGGCAGGGTTAGCATGGCAGAAATGTGGAAAAGTTTTGTCTCCACGCCACAGCTAACTGCACCACCACCTGATACGGAACGTGTTAGCAGGAGGCAGCATTTCACTAACATGGTTGAACAGTACATCTGCACACCCCTCCACGTACTGACTGATGGTTCGGTCCCATTCAACTTCTGGGTCTCCAAATTGTCCACGTGGCCATAGTTAGCATTTTATGCCTTGGAGGTGCTGGCCTGCCTGTCGGCCAGCTTTTTGTCTGAGCGTGTATTCAGCACGGCAGGGGGCGTCATTACTGCCAAACGCAGCCGCCTGTCCACAGCCAACGTGGACAAACTGACGTTCATAAAAATAAACCAGGCATGGATCCCACAGGACCTGTGCCTCCCTTGTGCAGAATAGACATTTATAACTCGATCCCCCTCAACCATGTATTCTTGTACTCCGGGGCACTTCTTTATTGAATCCTCAATTTTTTAACTTTACCATTATCTTGCTGTGCAACCCAAAGTTGAATGAACCTCTCCTCTGTCTGGGTGCTGGGGCCGAAATAACTGAAAGTGGCCTTCTCCAGTTGTGGGTGATATGACGCATGATTCCTTGCTGTGGGACCTCTCTCCTCTGTCTGGGTGCTGGGGCCGAAATAACTGAAAGTGGCCTTCTCCGGTGGTGGGTGATATGACGCCTTATTCCTTGCTGTGGGACCTCTCTCCTCTGTCTGGGTGCTGGGGCAGAAACAACTGAGTGGCCTTCTCCAGTGGTGGGTGATATGACGCATGATTCCTTGCTGTGGGACCTCTCTCCTCGGTCTGGGTGCTGGGCCGAAATAACTGAAAGTGGCCTTCTCCAGTGGTGGGTGATATGACGCATGATTCCTTGCTGTGGGACCTCTCTCCTCTGTCTGGGTTCTGGGGCCGAAATAACTGAAAGTGGCCTTCTCCAGTGGTGGGTGATATGACACATGATTCCTTGCTGTGGGACCTGTATCCTCGATCTGGGTGCTGGGCCGAAATAACTGAAAGTGACCTTCTCCAGTGGTGGGTGATATGACGCATGATTCCTTGCTGTGGGACCTGTATCCTCGATCTGGGTGCTGGGCCTAAATAACTGAAAGTGGCCTTCTCCAGTGGTGGGTGATATGACGCCATATTCCTTGTTGTGGGACCTCTCTCCTCTGTCTGGATGCTGGGGTCGAAATAACTGAAAGTGGCCTTCTCCAGTGGTGGGTGATATGACACATGATTCCTTGCTGTGGGACCTCTCTCCTCTGTCTGGGTGCTGGGTCTGAAATAACTGAAAGTGGCCTTCTCCAGTGGTGGGTGATATGACGCCTTATTCCTTGCTGTGGGACCTGTATCCTCGGTCTGGGTGCTGGGGCCGAAATAACTGAAAGTGGCCTTTTCCAGTGGTGGGTGATATGACGCATGATTCCTTGCTGTGGGACCTCTCTCCTCTGTCTGGGTGCTGGGGCCGAAATAACTGAAAGTGGCCTTCTCCAGTGGTGGGTGATATGACGCATGATTCCTTGCTGTGGGACCTCTCTCCTCTGTCTGGGTGCTGGGGCCGAAATAACTGAGTGGCCTTCTCCAGTGGTGGGTGATATGACGCATGATTCCTTGCTGTGGGACCTCTCTCCTCTGTCTGGGTGCTGGGGCCGAAATAACTGAAAGTGGCCTTCTCCAGTGGTGGGTGATATGACGCATGATTCCTTGCTGTGGGACCTCTCTCCTCTGTCTGGGTGCTAGGGCTGAAATAACTGAAAGTGGCCTTCTCCAGTGGTGGGTGATATGACACATGATTCTCTGCTATGGGCCCTCTCTCCAATTGATATTGGTTAATTTTTATTTATTTTATTTTAATTCATTTCCCTATCCACATTTGTTTGCAGGGCATTTACCTACATTTTGCTGCCTTTTGCAGCCCTCTAGCCCTTTCCTGGACTATTTTACAGCCTTTTTAGTGCCCAAATGTTAGGGTCCCCATTGACTTCAATGGGGTTCGGGTTCAGGATAAAGTTCGGGTCGAGTTCGGATCCCGAACCCGAACATTTTCGGGAAGTCCGGCCGAACTTCTCGAACCCAAACATCCAGGTGTTCGATCATCTCTAGTTAGAAGGCTTGACATTTTTCCAAATCTTCAAAATTTTTAAGGACCGATTTCTGAAAGGTTTTTGAGGGGCATACATAATTGAAACCACCCATGAATAATACAGCAGTAGCCCTAAATTTATTCAGAACTGATTTTTAGAAACTTAGTTAACCCTTTAGGTGTTCCACAGAAATTAAAGCAAAAAGGAGGTGAATTTTTAAAAAGTCATTTTTTTATGCAGATTTTCCATATTAAATCAATTTTTCTGGTAACAGAGAAACAGTTAATAACAAAAAAAAACAACAATATTTATTAATTTGATTCTGCACTTTTCAAAAAAAACCTACTTATGGTCATATACTGCAGAATAAGCACATGGCAGGGCTCAAAAGGTAACATGTGCCAGGTATTTTTTTTTTTAGGTCAGTTTTTGCTGGAATTGATTTCAGACATCATATTTGAAGAGATCATGAGATACCCTTGAGATGTTGGAAATTAAACCCTTCAATGAAGTTTCTGAGGGTTGCAGTGAGTGCTTTGACCCAACAGACATTTCATAGAATTAACAGTAACTTGACTATGAAAATGAAACTTTTTTTTATTCTTCTAATAAAATGTTGCTTTTGCCCCAAATTGTTCATTTTCACAAGGGGTGCCCCTCACAAAACATCCCACAATTTGTTACTTTTTATTTTTTTTCTGAATACAGCAACAGCCCATTTGTGATAATAAACTGCTGTATAGGTACTCTGCAGGGCTCAGAAAGGGAAGAGTGCCATATGGCTTTTGCAGGGCAGATTTTGCAGACATGGTGCAATGGCGCATTTGAAGAGACCCTGAGTTACTCCTTCAATGGAAACAACCAAACAGTGACCCCATTTTAGAAATGACACCCCTCAAAATATTTCTGAGCCCTTAGGTTACCATTTTCATTATCTGTCTGTTCAATTTGTAATTCATTTTCCTCTTGCAGCTACATTGAGATAGGTTGGCTACAGTCCCGTAGTCCTTAAACTTCTGAATAATATGTGCAGCTGTACTCACAGGAACATCAAGCTGTTTGGAATTTTTGGAGATGGTCTTATTTCCTTTACCTTGAACTTGTTTATCTATAATTTTCATTCTAATCTCCTGATATAGCTATCTCCTTAGCTTTTTTTGGTCCAAGTTTAGAGTTGAGCGAACACCTGAATGTTCGGGTTTGAGAAGTTCGGCCGAACTTCCCAAAAATGTTCGGGTTCGGGATCCAAACTCGACCCGAACTTCACCCCGAACACCATTGAAGTCAATGGGGACACAAACTTTTGTGCACTAAAAACGTTGTAAAATAGCCCTGGAAAGGACTAGAGGGCTGCAAAAGGCAGCAAAATGTAGGTAAATCCCCTGCAAACAAATGTGGATAGGGAAATGACTTAAAATAAAATAAAATAAATAAAAATTAACCAATATCAATTGGCAATTCGGAGGAGGAGAAGGTGGAATAAGAGGTTGGGGTGGCATCAGGTGGGAATGCTATGGGAGTTGAAGTTCTCATCACAGCCAAAAAGGATTTATGTCTGCCTGCAGTGCCACAGGCCTCATTCACAGACTCAGGGCCATGGCACCCGCAAAGAGGAGAGCGGTCCTGTAACAGCAACACAGGCCTCAGGTGAACCTGCAATGGAACATCATGTCACCCACCAACGGAGAAGGCCCCACTTTTAGTTATTTAGGCCCCAGCACCCAGACAGAGGAGAGAGGTCCCAAAGCAGAGAGTCAGGCTTGAAGTCACCCACCAATGGAGGCCACTTTCAGATATTTAGGCCCCTGGCACCCAGACGGAGGATAGGTTCATTTAACTTTGGGTTGCCCCGCAAAATAATGCTAAAATTAAAAAAAGAGGATTCAATAAAGAAGTGCCCTGGAGTACAAAAATATATGGTTAAGGGGAGGTAGTTATAAATGTCTATTCTGCACAAGGGATGGACACGTCCTGTGGGATCTATGCCTGGTTCATTTTTATGAACGTCAGCTTGTCCACGTTGACTGTCGACAGGCAGCTGCGTTTGTCAGTAATGACGCCACCTGTCGTGCTGAATACACGTTCAGACAAAACGCTGGCCACCGGGAAGGCCAGCACCTCCAAGGCATAAAAGGCTAGCTCTGGCCACGTGGACAATTTGGAGACCCAGAATTTGAATGGGGCCGAACCATCAGTCAGTATGTGAAAGGCTGCCTCCTGCTAACACGTTCCGTATCAGGTGGTGATGCAGTTAGCTGTGGCATGGTGACAAAACTTTTCCACATCTCTGCCATGCTAACCCTGCCCTCAGAGGAGCTGGCCGTGACACAGCTGCGTTGGCGACCTCTCGCTCTTCCTCTGCCTTCGCCTTAGGCTTCCACTTGTTCCCCTGTGACATTTGGGAATGCTCTTAGGAGCGCGTCTACCAACATGCGCTTGTACTCGCTCATCTTCCTATCACGCTCCAGTGCAGGAAGTAAGGTGGGCACATTGTCTTTGTACTGGGGATCCAGAAGGATGGCAACCCAGTAGTCTGCACACGTTAAAATGTGGGCAACTCTGCTGTCGTTGCGCAGGCACTGCAGCATGTAGTCGCTCATGTGTGCCTGACTGCCCAGAGGTAAGGGCAAGCTGTCCTCTGTGGGAGGCGCATAGTCATCGTTCTCCATTTCCCCAGCGGCCACATACCAGTGATGGGCACGAGCTGTGCGTTGGGTGCCCCCTGCTGTGAACATGCTTCATCCTCATCCTCCTCCATCTCCTCCTCATCCTCCTAGTCCTCCAGTAGTGGGCCCTGGCTGTCTACATTTGTACCTGGCCTCTGCTTTTGCAAAACACCTCCCTCTGAGCCACTTATAAGAGACTGGCCTGAAAGTACTAAAAATGACCCCTCTTTCTCCTCCTCCTCCTCATGGGCCACCTCCTCTTCCATGATCGCCCTAAGTGTTTTCTCAAGGAGTCATAGAAGTGGTATTGTAACGCTGATAACGGCGTCATCGCCACTGGCCATGTTGGTGGAGTACTCGAAACAACGCAACAGGGCACACAGGTCTCGCATGGAGGCCAAGTCATTGGTGGTGAAGTGGTGCTGTTCCGCAGTGGAGACAGTCTCTCCAGCATGTGCAAGGTGGAGTTCCACCTGGTGGGCACGTCGCATATGAGGCGGTGAGCGGCAATGCCGAAGTTACGCTGTAGCGCAGACAGGCGAGCTGCGGCAGGATGTGAACATCGGAAGCGCGCACAGACGGCCCTCACTTTATGCAGCAACTCTGACATGTCGGAGTAGTTGTGAATGAACTTCTGCACCACCAAATTTAGCACATGTGCCAGTCAAGGGATGTGCGTCAAACCGGCTAGTCCCAGAGCTGCGACGAGATTTCGCCCATTATCGCACACCACCAGGCCGGGCTTGAGGCCCACCGGCAGCAGACACTTGTCGGTCTGTTGTTCAATACCCCGTCACAACTACTGCGCGGTGTGGGGCCTGTCCCCCAAACATATGAGTTTCAGAACGGCCTGCTGACGTTTACCCTGGGCTGTACTGAAGTTGGTGGTTAAGGTGTGTGGCTGACTGGATGATCAGGTGGAAGAAGAGGAGGAGGAAGCCGAGTAGAAGGATGCGCTTACAGGAGGCAAAGAATGATGCCCTGCAATCCTTGGCGGAGGAAGGACGTGCGCCAAAGAACTCTCCGCCTGGGGCCCAGCCGCCAGTACATTTACCCAGTGTGCAGTTAGGGAGACATAGCGTCCTTTGCCGTGCTTACTGGTCCGCGTATCTGTGGTTAGGTGGACCTTGCCACAGATGGCGTTGCGCAGTGCACACTTGATTTTATCGGATAGTTGGTTGAGCAGGGAAGGCACGGCTCTCTTGGAGAAGTAGTGGCGGCTGGGAACAACATACAGTAGGACAGCCATGGCCATCAGCTGTTTGAAGCTGTCTGTGTCCACCAGCCTGAATGACAGCATTTCAAAGGCCAGTCGTTTAGAAATGCTGGCATTCATGCCCAGGGCTCAAGGGTGGGTAGGTGGTCATTTACGCTTTCTCTCCAAGGTTTGTGAGATGGAAAGCTGAACGCTGCCGTGTGACATGGTGGAGATGCTTGGTGACGGAGGTGGTGGTGTTGGTGGCACATCCTCTGTTTGGTGGGCGGCAGATGCCTACATTCCTCCCAAGGTGGATGAAGAGGCTGAGGCAGCAGCAGAAGAGGGAGCAGGGGGAGCCTGAGAGAGTTCCTTGTTTTTAAGGTGTTTACTCCACTGCAGTTCATGCTTTGCATGTAGATGCCTGGTCATGCAGGTTGTGCTAAGGTTCAGAGCGTTAATGCATCACTTCAGGCTACAGCGTGCAAACCACTTGGGTCTTGTTATCAGCACATTGTTTGAAGAAGTGCCATGCTAGGGAACTCCTTGAAGCTGCCTTTGGGGTGCTCGGTCACTGGTGGTGGTGGCCAGTAGCAGGCAAACTCTCTTGGCGGCGGCTGTTCTGCTTTTGCCCCCTGTTCCCTCTTTTGCTACACTGTTGGCTTGGTCTCACCACTGCCTCTTCCTCTGAACTATTAAAGTCAGTAGCACAACCTTCATTCCATGTGGCGTCTAGGACCTCATCGTCACCTGCATCGTCTTCCACTCAGTCTTCCTCCCTGACCTCCTGTTCGGTCTGCACACTGCAAAAAGACGCAGCAGCTGGCACCTGTGTTTCGTCATCATCAGAGACGTGTGGACTCTGATGAGGTGGTATTCCCACGTCCTCATCATCAGGAAACATAAGTGGTTGTGCGTCAGTGCAATCTATGTCTTCCACCACTGGGGAAGGGCTAGGTGGATTCCCTTGGGAAACCCTGCCAGCAGAGTCTTCAAACAGCATAAGAGACTGCTGCATAACTTGAGGCTCAGACAGTTTTCCTGATATGCATGGGGGTGATGTGACAGACTGATGAGCTTGGTTTTCAGGCGCTACCTGTGCGCTTTCTGCAGAAGACTGGGTGGGAGAAAATGTTGTGAATGTGCTGGATCCACTGTCAGCCACCCAATTGACTAGCGCCTGTACTTGCTCAGGCCTTACCATCCTTAGAATGGCATTGGGCCCCACCAAATATCGCTGTAAATTCTGGCGGGTACTGGAAGCTGAGGTATTTGGTTCACTAGGACGTGTGGCTGTGGCAGAAAGGCCACGTCCTCTCCCAGCACCAGAGGGTCCACTAACAACACCGCTACCATGTACGCGTCCGCGTCCCTTTGCTAGATGTTTTCCTCATTATTACCGTTCACCACAATAAGAAAAAAATTATTTGGCCCAATGTATTGAATTCAAATTCCGGCGTTTTTTTTACAGGCTCTTAACACTATCTGGCTATCTATTTATGTACCATATTACACTAATCCAGGAACAGCAGTAACCACAGATTTAGGGGAATATCAATTGTAGGCATAGTATTTAGGCCCTGGGTTAAAGGTATCCTTTTAAGGAAAGATTTACACTTGGAGATGCACAGTAGCAAGTGAAAAAATATATAGGATTATGCTTTCAGCACTTGTATTTTAACACTTTGTGTAATATACCCTTTAACGGAAAGAAATACACTTGGAGATGCACACTGAGTGTAATATACCCTTTTACGGACAGATTTTCGCTTGGCCTGCAACAGCTGGAACACCAGATTTTGGGTATTGTTATTTTGGCAATTGAATTTCACCCCAGAACAAAATATATCCTTTGACGGACACTATGAAACTTGTCCAGTCACAGCTGGAACACCAGATTTACGGTATTTCTATTTTTGCAACTGAATTTAAACCGAGAAAATAATATATCCTTTGACGGACACTGTAAAAATTGGCCAGCCACAGCTGAAACCACTGATTTACGGTATTGCTATTTTGGCAATTGAATTTCACCCCAGAACAGAATATATAATTTGCTGGACACTATTAAACTTGGCCAGCCACTGCTGGGACACCAGATTTAGGGGTGTCAGGACTCGAACCCGTGGCCAGTCATGTCCCAGGCTGTAGCTCTACCCACTAGGCTACCGTCTCTCCTTGGACTATTCTCTAGCTAACTTCTAACTACCTCTCTTGTCCTTGCCTTGTCCTGCTGATTATCCCAATCTCTTGCACTTGCTACTTCCCTATAAAACCCAGCCCTTGAACCCAGCCCTTCGCTGGTTATTGTGTCTACAAGCCTGTAGCAAGCTTCCTCTCTGCTCCTCTACCACTACTGCTGTTTTACCATCGTTGCCAACCTGGACCGTTTGACCTCGCTGAATTGCCGCCTGCATTGACTCTCTGCTTTCCACCGACCACGCCTCCGTCTACTCCTGCTGTTACCTCGCTGCCATCTCTGCTGCCGACCCGGACTGATCGACCACGCTACCTGCCTCCTGCCTTTGTGGGCCTTTGCCACTGGGCTCCATACTTCCAGCTCGGGTGTCCTCTGACTAAGGTGGGCCTCAATTGACACTACCAACCATAACAAGGGGATTGCTATTTTGGCAATTGAATGTCACCCCAGAACAAAATATATCCTTTGCCGGACACTATTAAACTTGGCCAGTCACAAATGAAACCATTGATTTATAGTATTTCTATTTTTGCAACTGAATTTCACCCCAGAAAATAATATATCCTTTGACGGACACTATGAAACTGGTCCAGTCACAGCTGGAACACCAGATTTACGGTATTTCTATTTTTGCAACTGAATTTCACCCCAGAAAATAATATATCCTTTGACGGACACTTAAACTTGGCCAGCCACAGCTGAAACCACTGTTTGAAGATATTGCTATTTTGGCAATTGAATTTCACTCCAGAAAAAAATATATCCTTTGTAGGACACTATTAAACTTGGCCAGCCACTGCTGGGACACCAGATTTAGGGGATTGCTATTTTAGCAATTGAATTTCACCCCAGAACAAAATATATCCTTTGCCGGACACTATTAAACTTGGCCAGCCACAGCTGAAACCACAGATTTATGGTATTTATATTTTTGCAACTGAATTTCACCCCAGAAAATAATATATCCTTTAACGGACAATATGAAACTTGTCCAGTCACATCTGGAACACCAAATTTACGATATTTCTATTTTTGCAACTGAATTTCACCCCAGAAAATAATATATCCTTTGCCGGACACTTAAACTTGGCCAGCCACAGCTGAAATCACTGATTTACGGTATTGCTATTTTGGCAATTGAATTTCACTCCAGAACAATATATATCCTTTGCCGGACACTGTTCTACTTGGCCAGCCACTGCTGGGACACCAGATTTTGGGGATTGCTATTTTAGCAATATAATTTCACCCCAGAACAAAATCTATCCTTTGCCGGACACCATTAAACTTGGCCAGCCACTGATGGGACACCAGATTAAGGGGATTGCTATTTTGGCAATTGAATTTCACCCCAGAACAAAATCTATCCTTTGCCGGACACTATTAAACTTGGCCAGCCACAGCTGAAACCACTGATTTACGGTATAGCTATATTGGCAATGGAATTTCCCCCCAGAAAATTATCTATCCTTTGCTGGACACTATTAAACTTGGCCAGCCACTGCTGGGACACCAGATTTTGGGGATTGCTATTTTAGCAATAGAATTTCACCCCAGAACAAAATCTATCCTTTGCCGGACACTATTAAACTTGGCCAGCCACTGCTGGGACACCAGATTTAGGGGATTGTTATTTTGGCAATAGAATTTCACCCCAGAACAAAATATATCCTTTGCCGGACACTCTTAAACTTGGCCAGCCACAGCTTAACCACTGATTTACGATATTGCTATTTTGGCAATTGAATTTCACCCCAAAAAAATATATCCTTTGCCAGACAGCAGACATTATTACACTTACTTAAGACACAAAATGGCCACCGATCACCCCAGAAAAAAGTGACAGAAAAAAGCTTTGTGCAGCCTAAAAAGAAGTGAGCAATTAACTAGCAGAAGTTGAATGATTTACAGCTGTAGATCTATCACTTCATCAGGTGTTTTTGCTGAATTTTCCCTGCCTAATCTCGCCCTCACAGCAGCTGCATCCTATCCCTACACTAATCAGAGCAGAGTGACGTGCGGCGCTACGTGACTCCAGCTTAAATAGAGGCTGGGTCACATGACTCACTTGGCCAATCACAGCCATGCCATTAGTAGGCATGGCTGTGATGGCTTCTTAGGGCAAGAAGTAAAACGCTAGCTGATTGGCTGCTGTGCAGCCCTTCAGAAAGCAGTAAGAAATTGCCAAACAACGGACCCGAACCCGAACTTTTTTGAAAATGTTCGGATCCGGGTCCATGTCCCGAACACCCCAAAATTTGGTACGAACCCGAACCATACAGTTGAGGTTCGCTCAACTCTATCCATGTTCATTGTGGTACACACCATGAAATCAAACAATACAATGACTACTTTTTATAGGCACCTTACTGATTACAAGTTAAAAAATACCTGTGATGCTAATGATGGGACACACCTTAGTTTAACATTCTCTGTGGTCAAATTATCTTCAATCTTTTCTAGGGGTACAATTATTTTTGTCCAGGCCAGTTTCATTACTTTGTTTTACTTTGTTGAACCACAATTCAAAAGTAATGTCAGATTTTCTGTAAATTTTTATTTATGATTAATTTTGTCAGTCTCAAGTTATATTAGTTACCATTGTGGGTATTTATTTCTTTAACGGAAGGGTACCAACATTTTTGTTTCTGTGTATGCGTATATATATATATATATATATATATATATATATATATATATATACATTCATATACACATACATACACAGTGGCAAATAAGTATTTAATACACTGGAGATTTTTCAAGTTTTCCCAACTACAAAGAATGGAGAGGTCTGTAATTTTTATCATTATCAGGTATACTTCACTTTTGAGAGACAAAATGGTGTTCATGTCACCCACCAATGGAACAGGCGATTTTTAGAAATGTAGGCCCCTGGCACTCAAGCAGAGGAGGGATTAATTCACAGCTAAACGGGGTTCATGTCACCCACCAATGGAACAGACGATTTTTGAAAATGTAGGCCCCTGGCACCCAGGCAGAGGAGGGGTTTATTCACGGCAAAAATTGTAATATTGCACTCAACAATTTAAAAGAAGATTTTTCTAATTTTCGGTCCCTGTCACCTGAGCAGAGCAGGGGTTTGTGCCTGGCAAAAATGGTAATTTTGCATCCAACAATTTAAAAGAAGATTTTCTGCATTTTCTGTCACTGTCCCCTATGCAGAGCACAGGTTTGTACCTGGCGAAAATGGTAGTTTTGCACCCAACAATTTAAAAGAAGATTTTTCCAAATTTTTCGGTCCCTGTCACCTTTGGAGTGCAGGGTTACTTGACAGCAAAAACTGGAATATGTCAACCCCTGAACTCCCAGACGGATTAACTATATTATTGTCCCCGCCACATATGCAGTGCAGGCCGCAAAGGTAATTCCTGGCCTTAAAAAAATATGATTTTTCCACCACCCATGAATAACATAGATTAAAGTGGTATATTTTGGGGTGTAGGACCTCATAGTTCTCAACATCATCTTCCACCCAGTCTTCACCCCTGCCTTCTTTGTCGGTCTGCACACCGCAGAAAGCCGCAGCAGTTTGCACCTGTATTTCATCATCATCAGAAACGTGCTGTAGTGGTCTTCCCATCTCCTCATCCTCAAACCTAAGTGGTCGGTCTTCCACTTCTGGGGCAGGGCTATTGTTATGGCCCTGGGAAACCCTGCCAGCAGAGTCATCAAAAAGCATAAGAGTCTGCTGCATGACTTGGAGCTCAGATTTATTGGCTGATTTGCAAGGGAGTGAGGTGAAAGACTGATGGGCATGGGCTGCAGGTGCCAACTCTGAGCTTTCAGCAGTGGGAGACAATGTTAAGGTACTGGAGGCATCCAATCTACTAGCACCTGTACTTGTTCTGGCCTCACCATTCGTAGAGTGCCATTTGGGCCTACCAATTAACGCTACAGGTTCAGGTGTTTTACTTGGACCTGTAGTTGGTGCTGAAAGGCCACGTCCTCTCCCAGCAATAGGAGGTCCACCAACACCACCACGACCATGCCCATGTCCCTTGTTTGATGTTCTCCTCATTATTTGCGTTTACCCACCTAACTAACATATGGTTTATTTCTGGCGTCAATTTAACTGCCAATAGTCAACAATTAAGTTCACTAACAGTAAGGCAGTGCTGTGTCATAAACAGAAAACATTTCTTTAGGTCACACAACAGTGTAACGGAGCAATTCAATACAATTACTTCACGATCACCAAAAATTTGATTTTTCAAACCAACAATGTAAAAGCAGAAGTTAACGGTTTAATTTGACTGTCAGAAATGCAGTATACACCACTAATGTGCTGTCTACCACAAAAACTGTGTGTTTGCAACCAACTATGTAAATGCGGAGTTCAAAAGGTTACTTAAAATGACTGAAATGCAGGGTTGGCCTCAGATCTGCTATGTAGCACAAAACCAGTGTTTATTGCAACAAACTACAGAAATGTAGTATGTCACTGCTAAATTTAAAAATACGCTTTTGTGCGTTGTATGCCAAACTGCTCTGTGAAACAATACAGATTTATTTCCCCCAAATACACAAATGCCGTATATCACTGCTAAATTTTGAAATAGGTTTTTCAGGGTTGTATGCAAACGTGCTATGTGGTGCGACAGTACGGGTTTATTCCACCAACTGCAGAAATGCACTATATCACCGCAAAATTATAAAATAGGTAATGTAGGGGGACTTGACCTGCAAGAAAAAAGGAATTTTTTTTCCACTGAGCTACTAAAAAATAATTAGACTGATGTCCCTGGCAGGCTGGCACACATGCAGGTCACATGCAGTTCCAAGGACACTTTAGTTGCTAAAATGGCCGCCGACCCCCACCTCAGTAACAGATGGATTAAAAATTATTTTGTAACAAGAGAGTATAGATGAGCCGCACTCACCATCCGTAGAGGAAATATCTCTTTATTATTCTTCAGGGCTCAAGACGAAATTGCTTGGGTGGGGGATAAGCACTCACATGGATGCAAAAAAACAGCGACGGCCGTTTCGCGGCGTCCCGCTTCCTCCGGCTGCTACAAACAATTAAAAGATTGCGCGGCTTAAAAACGTCATCGGGGAGGGGGGTGGATCCACACCATCACCTAGCAGCCCCCGACGCTAGGCAAGCAGCGCGTGTGTGATGTAGTCCCGATACAAAAACATGAAAGAATATGGATACAAAAGTAACAAAAGTAACAGGCCACTCATGTAAAAACAAATAAATCATTGAGTTCATTCAAGCCTAAAGGGCCAGTCGCATCTGTTTTTATAATTAAGCGAGCCTCCCTTTGAAGCAAGAGGCAATGGCGATCCCCTCCCTGTGACATAGGGGGGATGGCCTCGACTCCTGCAAACCTGCAACTCCATGTTGGACACGTACATGTTCAATAAAGCGAGTACACCCTTTTCCTGTTTTTATGAAGTTGCGGTGCTCCCGGATACGTTCTATTAAAGGCCTCTTCGTTTTCCCTACGTAGAAGGCCCCACATAAGCAGACCAATACATAAACTACAAATGCTATTCTACAGGTAATCCAGTGGCCCACATGGTGTTCCAGACCTCCAAAGAAAAGGTGGCGGCCCTGTATTATGAACCCACACAGTGAGCAATCCTCACACCTGTGATTACCCTTCAGTTGCCAAGACGAAAGCCAATCATGTGGTTCAGGTTCACTATATTGGCTCCATACTAGAATATCTCTAAATGTACGGCACTTCCTAAAGGCCAAAACAGGTTTCTGGTCTATTGCCCTGCCCAGGCTCCCTTCTGCTCTCAAAATCTCCCAATTATTCAAGATAACCTTCTTTATGTCATCTGCCATCGGGCTATGTTTGAAAACAAACACAAACCTGTCCTCATTCTGTTGCGCTCTGGTTCTGTTGCGTCCACTACGTGTGATCAAAGTTTGCTGTGTGTATGACCCTGCTTTGACCATGGCATTGTTAAGCTGTTCTAAAGGATAGCCTTGTTGCAATAATCGTCACTGGGCTCAGGGCTGGGTACAAATATTTCATAGCACCCTCAATAATTGCTGTAGTTTGAAGAGTTAACACCACCAAGTTTAACAAATTTCTTCCCTAATCTGCCCCTCACAGAAGTGGCAGCATCCTATCCCTACACTGGGAAGAGCAGAGTGAAGTGCGGCGCTACGTGACTCCAGCTTAAATAGAGGCTGGGTCCCATGCTGCACTTAGCCAATTACAGCCATGCCAATAGTAGGCATGACTGTGATGGCTTCTTAGGGAAAAGTAGTGAAACGCTTGTTGATTGGCTGCCCTTTCAAAAAGCCGGAAGAAATCGTGGAACAACGAACCCGAACTTTTACAGAAATGTTCGGGTGCGAAAAACCGTAATGTTCGGTACAAACCCGAACTTTACAGTTCGGGTTCGCTCAACCCTAGTGCTTATTTAGTAGAAACCATCCATGAATTTCCCCATTTTAGAAATGACAACACTCAAATTATTCAAAACTGATTTTAAAAACTTACAAACTGTCATCTTTTGGGAGTTTCGTGCCTTGCCATGTGCCGAAGAGGAGGAGTAACATATGAATTTTGAAGGGCAGATTTCACTGGGATAATTTTAGGTTGCCATGTTGCATTTGGAGACCCCCCGATGGACCTCTAAAGTAGAAACTCCCAAAAGATGACAGTTTTATTGGTACTATTTTGGGCTACAGATGATTTTTGGTAACTCGATATTACGCTTTTTGTGAGGCATGGTAACCAAAAATTGGCTGTTCTGGCAGTTTTTATTTTTTGCTGCTTACACTGTTCACCTGATAGCACAGATTATGTGTTACTGTTATAGATTAAGACATTACTAGTGTTGGGAGCGAATATTCAAATCGCACATTTTTATCGCGATTATCGCCACTTAATGAATTTGTGATTATTTAGAATATAGTGCTATATATTCGTATTCTCGAATATTATAGATTTTGTTTTCCTCTGAACCCATGATCCCTCCCTGCTTCTTGCTTGTGGGCCAATAAGAAGGCTGCAATGTCTTTGTCTGAGCTTAGCAATATCCCTAGCAACCAATAGGAAAGTTGCCTACCCCTATACTATATAAGTACCTCCCCAGAAGCCATTTTCTGCAGTTTTTTTTTTTTTTTCAGTTCTGAGAGACAGCAGTGTAATTGCTGTGCTCTGTGCTTTACTATGTCACATTACATTAGATCGTTAGTTAGTTAGTTAGTTAGTTAGTTAGTTAGTTAGCTTATATATATAATACAGATAGTTTGTGGGAGAAAGTCAGTGTAGGTTAGATTGTGATATAGTGTAGCTGGTTCTAGTGCAGGTTGTTAGGTAGTGTGGCAAGTTCACAACAATACTTGGTGCACCAATCACTAATATGTAGTCAGACCTGCTAAAATGTGAAGTTGCACGTATTATGCAAAAATGTGTGCATCATTAATTGCCAATTTGCGCAATCGCGAATATATCGGAGCCCTCTATCTACATATAAAGTTATTGTAATGTTCTGCCATGCCAACCATTTTTTCCAGTCTCGGGAAACTTCTAGCAGCTTAAAAAATGTAGCAGTAGTGACCCACATCTGTATTGCGTGCATTTCCGATTTTTGCAACCAAGAAAATAATCGTGAATTCTCGAATTCGTGAATTTATGATGAATATTCTTCCAAATATTCGCAAAATATCGCAAATTCGAATATTGATCATCACTAGTCATCATGGAAGCGATAATACCAAATAATATTTTTTTGTTTGTTCGTTTAAATTTTACATAATAAAGCATTTGAAAAAATCTTTTTTTGCATCTCCATTTTCTGAAAGCCAATTTTTTTCATTTTTATGTCAATCGTCTTGTTTAGGGGCTCATTCTTTTGTGGAAAATGTTGCCATTTTATTGGTACTATTTTTGGTTCATATAATCTTTTTTATTGTTCAATATTATACTTTTTGTGGCAAGGTGACCAGAAAAAGGCCGTTTTGGCAGCATTTATTTATTTAATTTATTGCATTAACTAATGTTGATCGAGCACCAAAGTGTTTGGGTGCTCGAGTGCTCGGGCCGAATACATGGGGATGCTTGGTTGCTCTACAGAGCACTCGAGTACAATGAAAGTCAATGGGACAGCCAGAGCATTAAACCAGGAACCCCCTGCTCTGAAGAGGGGAGGGTGTCTGGTTCACAGGAAAAGTAGAGAAATTGATGGAAACACCACTGAAATGGTTCTGGAACAGCATGTGGACGATGTCTAAATTCATCTTGGACTCCCAGGTCATATACAAGGAGATATATAACTTATACCAGCTGTACATATATAATTATATAAAGGAGATACCCAGGTGATACCAGCATAGTCCCTATCACTATATACAAGAATATGTCTAACTTATACCAGCCATAAATATATAATAGCCAGGTTATACCAGCATGGTCCATAAAAATAGATATTATGTAAATAGGCTGAGATGTACCTTTTCTTCAGAATGTTATTCAGATACAAAGAATGCGTTTCACCTCATACTTTGCTGCTTGGACAAAGAGTTGACTACCTGAGATATCTAGTAGGGGAGGAGACTCGAGCATCGGGCTTGAGCACACGGGTGGTTCATCCTACAATATTTTTATACAGCAGGTCGTTTTAGCAACAATCTTTTTAAAAAACAAAAATTGTCATTTTTCGGGCAATTGTCTTATGTAGAGGCTAGTTTTTTGAAGGAGGGGATGATGGTTTGATTGTTACCATTGTGAGGTACATATAATATATATAACTTTTTGAATTTTTGGTATTACACTTTTTGTGAGGCACAGTGGACAAAACATGTCTGTTTCGGCACAGCTTTTATTTATTTATTTTATGGTGTTCATCTGACGGGGTGGATCATATGATATTTTTAAAGAGCTGTGATATTTTTATATTGTGTATTGTAATGCATTGTACTGTTAGTAATACACTGACAGTGTGCCTATAAGACTCAACCTGGTGGCTGGGTCTCATAGGCTTCTGTAGCTGTCAGCATTGACAACGGCATACAAGAGGCTAATACACGGACATCGATGTATTCACTGATGCTTGAGTATAGAACAGAAGCTATGCTACAATTAATAGCCAGGCCCCTGCCACTGATCAAATGGGCTCAGCTACTGCACCCACCTGATCAGAGCATGGTACATTTATAGCAATGGAACTTAAGGGGAACCTGTTATCAACTGCTGATTTCAGTGTGTCACTCATGAGCTAAAAGTAAGTGGTTGCCCAGAACCAGCATCATAATCATTGCAGCATAGGCCTTGAAATAGTCAAATCTACTTGAGAAGAGTCATGGTTATTCATAATCTCCTGTACTCTCACCCAGCTACCGATAATTGGCAGTTCTCTCCTAGAGAGAAAGGGAGAAAACTAGGTAGAAATCTTTTATTCATCAGCAGGTGGGCAGGGAGAGCAGGAATTTATAAATAATCATGACTCTTCTTTGGTGTCTGTGACTCTTTCCCAGGCCTAGTCTGCAATGATTTTGATGTTGGTTCTCGGCAACCACTTACTTTTACTTATAAATGACAGACCGCTGAAATCAACTCACCTGTCTCTACTTTGTTCTGCCGTTAGTATGGGCAGCATAACGTTGATGACAGGTTCCCTTTAAGTTATGTACCACAGTGCTGCATATGTACGACACTGGAATTGTTGTATATAATAAAGATACAGCAGTTTTTCCTTGTTTTGAATTTGCTTTTTTATTTTCAAAGGTAATATGCGGCAGTATGTGTAAACGTTTTCGGCTACGCAGAGCCTTCCTCAGACACTGTGCGGCAATTGCGGCACAGTGTCTGAGGAAGGCTCTGCGTAAGCCGAAAAACTGCTGTATTTTTATTATATACATGTATAGGGGTGGGAACCCCATATACAGCAGTAACTAGCTGGATGCCAACTGATCTTCATATCAGACACTGGTATTCTATCAGTAGAGCAGCCATAAGTTTTTTTTTTTTTTTTTAATTGACATGCCTGTAGTAGGCCTAGTTTTACGTGAGAAAAAATGCATTTTTGTGCTGTTTGAGGGTACATATATATTAGTTCATAAATTATAGTTAGTTTTTTTACATTCTAACTATTGAAAAAGCGATGTTTGACATAGCTTTTTTTTAACTTTATTATTTGTTCTGTCCATATTGCACATTAACCCTTTCAAGACCAAGCCATTTTTCACCTTTGTGACCAGGCTTAATTTTGCTAATCTGACGTGTCACTTTATGTGTAATAACTTTGAAATGCTTTTATTTATTCAAGCTATTCTGAGATTATTTTCCCCTGACACCTTGTACTTGATGTTAGGGGTAAATTTGGGTTGATAACCTTTACCTTTATATTATAAGAAATCCCAAATTTACTGAAAATTTGGAAACAAAATACATTTTCTAAATTTGACACATTAAAGGTAGATAATGATACTTTGAACACTGAATAGTTTTTACTTAAGATTACCTATATGTCTACTTTATGTTGGCATCATTTAAAAAATTACATTTATTTTTTTTAGGACGTTAAAAGGCTTAGAAGTTAATAAGCAATTTTTCAAATTTTCTATAAAATTTTCAAAACCGACTTTTTCGAGGACTATTTCAGTTCTGAAGTCACTTTGAGGTCCTTACATAATAGAAACCCCCAATAAATGAGCCTATTTTAGAAAATACACCCCTCAAATTTCCCAAAACTGGTTTTACAAACTATGTTAACCCTTTAGGTGGTACACAAGAATAAAAGGAAAATGGAGGTGAAATTTGCAATTTTCAGTTTTTGCGCAGCTTTTTAATTTTAATCCAATTTTTCCTATGACATAGCAAGGGTTAGCAGCAAAACGAACCTCGATATTTATTACCCTGATTTTGCAGTTTACAGAAACACCCCATATGTGGTCGTAACATAATGTATGGGCACACAGCAACTCTTAGAAGGCAAGGAGCAACATATGGTTTTTGGAGAGCAGATTTTGCTGAAATGGCTTTTGGGTGTCATGTCATAATTGAAGGCACACTAAGGCACCCCTACAGGAGAAACTCCACAAAAATGACTCCATTTTGGAAACTACACCCCTCAAAGAATTTATTGAGGGGTTTACTAAACACTTTTACCTCAGAGGCATTTAATAATATTTAGAAACACATGGCTGTGACAATTGAAAATTATATTTTTTACAAGATGAAGTCGCTTAAGCCCAATTTTTTTTAACTTTAACAAGGGATAACATGAGAGAATTCACCCCCTAACTTGTTATCCATTTTCTCCTGAATACGGAAACACCCCATACGTGGTTGTAAACTGCTGTATGAGCAGACGGCAGAATTGAAAAGGAAAGGTGCGGCATCTGCATTTTCTAACGTGGAGTTTGCTGAAATAGATTTTAAGGGCCATAGTTTTTTGATTTTTTTGTTGATTGATACTGGCAGTGTTTTTTTATTTTTATGAGGTTCTCCATGTGGTATATTTGATAAGATAACTTTATTCTGTGGGTTGACACGGTTATGGCTACACTAAAGTCATATTGTTTTATTTATGTTCTATCACGTTTATATCATAAAATCACTTATTTTAAAATCGAACATCCATAACTTTTAGATTTTTTCATTAATGTAGTTGTGTTAGAACTTGTTTTTTTGTAGGATGGGCAGTAATTTTTACTGGTACAATTTTGGGGTCTATATGACTTTGAGTGTTTTTTATTCCATTTTTTAGAAGGAGAAGCAGGTAAAAATTGCATTTCTGTCAGTGTTTTTTATTTATATTTTTTATGGGGTTCTCCACATGGTATATTTAATATTATAATTTTATTCTGTGGGTTGATACCGTTATGGCCACACCAAATTTGTATTGTTTTTTTCATGTTCTACCACTTTTTTGCCACTTTCAAGAATCGCTTTTAATTACATTTTTAATATTTTTTTTTTGCAACACCGAAATCTAAGACCGATATTTTTTTTATTTTTCTATCAACACAGTTTTATGAGGGCTTATTTTTTACGGCATGGGCTGTAGTTTTTATTGATATCATTTTTGGTATGCATATGACTTTTTTATCACTTTTTATTCATTTTTTTTAGGAGGTGAGGCAAAAAAAACTGCAATTCCGCATAGTTTTTTATTTTTACATCTTTTGACATGCGGGATTAGTACCATAATAATTTTATAAATCAGGCTATTACGGATGCGGCAATACTAATTATGTGCAGTTTATTTTATTTTTTACATATTTTAATCTCTTATAAATGAGTGTATATGTGAAAAGGCTGTTTATTTTCTTTTTAATTTGCATTTTTGTTTACTTATTTTCATATTTTTTTTTCATCTTGAAGATCCAGTGGGGTTGATGGCTGTATTATACTTTGCAATGCTCTTGCATTGCAAAGTATAGTACTGTCAGGTTTCCTGATGGCAACACTGGATGCATTTGCAAAGCGTCCAGTTGCCATGGCAACCGTTGGGCCACTGCCATCACAGCACGGCGGCCCCATGGTTGAGAGAGGGAGTCCCCTCCTTCTAGTAACCCCATGAATACCACTGCCACGGCATCTAAGGGGTTATAGCAGTGTGGGAATACAGCTGACACTAGCTGCTGATGGCGGTGGCTCAGGAACTGAGCCGGCACCATTACATTTAAGACGACCACAACAGGGGGCACAGATAGGGGCAGGGGGCTCATATGGTGGAAGAGGACACAGATGTGCACAGTGGGAGCCACGAGCTGGCACATGCATAAAGTTAAAGACACTGCGCACAGATCGCGCAGAGAGCACAGATGAGGGAGGCAGGAGCTATTTGGGAGCACAGATTGGGGCAGGGGGCGCAGATGAGGGGCTCAATTTGGGGGCACAGATCAGCTAATGCCTGATTGTGCAGGTAGCACATATATAGCCTTATGGCAGTCGTCAAGGGGTTAAGTAACCTGTTAAATGATTTGTTAAGGTTATTTCGGTTTGGTTGTATTTATTTATTTTTTGCATTTATGTAAAGTTTGGTCAATAAAATGTATCTCATGAAAAATAATTACTGTGAGCATTTGTTACTTTGAATTTTTTTATCAAATGTTTTAGACCATTTTTTTATTCCCTTAAAACATTACTGTTTTACAAAAGTATTTTATTCTTACAGTATAATGTGCAGTGGTATGCCTATACATTATACATTACAGTATAATGTAATAATGTATAGGCAAACCCTGCATGCTAATATTCATGCTCTGGGTTGCTATGGCACATGCTGCTCTCAGGACAACACTAGTGTGCCCGAACAGCAGGATTACTGAAGTTACAGTCCTGAGGACCTTTCCACAAAGCTGACTGCAGAGAATTTACCCAGCCTCAGATGAGATCAATGGTGCCCAATCAGAGGGGGACATTTCCTTTGATTAAACTGTGGTCACAAACTGTGGCAAAAAGTTAACCACCGGCCTTTGGAGCTACCTCCGATTCTGGCTGCAGAGAAAAAGGTTGCTCTAAGAACTGGAGCTGTTCATTCATAGAGCAGAATTCCACCCCTAAACGAGTTAAACAGTAGTTTTGGGCATTAATATCCAAATCGTGAATTTTTATCTCAAATATCGCCACTTCAAGAATTCGCGAATACTTATATAAACGTTATGGCAGCTCTTTAATCCAAGCGTTGCAAAGAGCTTGGATTAAAGCTTTTGCCCCTGCACTGCCGCTGTCAGGGACAACATACAGTTCAGTAATGTCGACAAGGGACCAATCGAACTAACCAATCTGATCACGGCAGTGTAAAAGTGCCAGTTTCAGGCTCTGATCTGCAAATCAGAGACTTAAATCAGGCATTAGCTGATCTGTGCCCCTAATATGAGCCCCTCATCTGCGCCCCCTGCCCCAATCTGTGCTCCCAAATAGCTCCTGCCTCCCTCATCTGTGCTCTCTGCGCCATTGGTAGCAACATCCTTAGCAACCAATAGGAAAGTTGCCTTACCCTTACTATATAAGAAACTCCCCAACAGCCATTTTCTGCAGTTTTTTTTTTCCAGTTCTGAGAACTAGCATTGTCATTGCTGTGCTCTGTGCTTTGCTGTGTCACATTACATTAGATATGTAGTTAGTTAGGGTCCTTTCACATTTGCGTTCTGAGGATCCGGCAGGCACTTCCGTCCCACCGGATCCGTCAGAACGCAAGTCGCCTGAAGCATTAGAAGACTGATCAAGATCCTGATCAGTCTTCGAAATGCTTTCAGGTTACTATGGCAGCCAGGACGCTATTAAAGTCCTGGTTGCCATTGTAGTAGTGGGGAGCGGGGGAGTGGTATACATACAGTCCGTGCGGCTCCCGGGGCGCTCCAGAATGATGTCAGAGCGCCCCATGCCCATGGATCACGTGATCCAGCGTCCTGGCTGCCATGGTAACAATTGAATAAAAGCTAAACGTCAGATCCGGCGATGCGCCGAAGCGACGTTTAGCTTAAGGCCGGATCCGGATTAATGCCTTTCAATGGGCATTAATTCCGGATCAGGCCTTGCGGCAAGTGTTCCGGATTTTTGGACGGAACAAAAAGCGCAGCATGCTGCGGTATTTGCTGCGTCCAAAAAACGTTCCGGTCCTGAACTGAAGACATCCTGATGCATCCTGAACGGATTTCTCTCCATTCAGAATGCTTGGGGATGATCCTGATCAGGATTTTTCCGGCATAGAGCGCCGAGGACGGAGCTCTATGCCGGAAAACAAAAACGCCAGTGTAAATGGACCCTTAGTCAGTAAGCTTATATATATAATACAAATAGTTAGTGGGAGATAGTCAGTGTAGATTAGATAGTGATATAGTGTAGCTGATTCCAGTGCAGGGTGTTAGGGAGTGTGATAGCTTCTGCTATCCATACATACATGCTACAGGTAAGTTCACAACATTACTTAGTGTACCAATCACTAATATGTAGTCAGACCTGCTAAAATGTGAAGTTTCACGTATTGCGCAAAATATGCGCATCATTAATTGCCTATTTGGGCAATTGCGAATATATCGGAGCACTGTATCTGCATATAAAGCTATTGTAATGTTCTGCCGTGCCAACCATTTTCTCCAGTCTCGGGAAACTTTTAGCAGCTTGAAAAACCTAGCAATAGTGACCCACTCCTGTATTGCGCACACATTACGTGAATATTACATTGTCGATTTTCGGAATCAAGAAAATAATCGCGAATTCAAGAATGAATGACAAATTCGCCCAAATATTGACGAAATATCAAAAATTTTAATATTGCCCCTGCCACTCATCACTATTAAACAGGGGTTAAATCATCCTTCTTGGGTAAATAGCCTGGTAGTGTTATCAAAGGTATGTAGCAACACACAAGGATTTTTTTTCAATAAGTAAAAATAATATATATTATGATTCCAAGCTAGGCATCATGTGTAAATTTCCATGTTATAGTCTATTTTATTCATACAAAAGTTATTGTCTGTTATTTTGCATTTAGATTGTGTTCATCACAGATGGCTATAAACTGACTTCACCAATGCAAAGTAAATAACGTGGTGCAAGTAAATGGATTTACCTAAAAATGAAAAGACTATAGTAGATTGATGTTTGATGCATTACTATAGTAAGAAGCTGGCAAAAGGATGTTTTTATTGTAGAAATAGGAAGTGTTATGTCCTTTTAATATTAGAATAATTCACTTGTCCTCACTAAAGATCTGTTATCTAGAATGAAGTCTTGACAAAATAACCATGTAGTGGCAACAGACTTGAATACTATATGTTATAAAATCGCTAAGCCTCATGGGATTTTTACACAGTAATTTGGTAAAAAGAAAATGTTTTCTTTGGGCTGTGACTCAAAGGATAGAATGAGTCTAAGGATTTTACTACTGTGACAAATTAGCAGGCAGTCTATACCAGTGCAGTGTTCAGAATGTATAATATGTTCACATGATATGGACTACTAAACGGGATTTATGTATTCTTACTAAAAACACACAGTTCACAATGATAAAAAATGGCACTGGAGCAATGTATAAAACTCTGATTTATTTCAAATAACTACAGGGTAATCTTCTGTAAAGCATATAAAAGAGAATGAACATGGCTACGCGGATTACCTTCTGCAGTGCGTAGAGTACTTGAGTAGCTCTAAAACTGTTCTTATTGCCATTGATAAAGTTTAAACAAAATCATTACCATGGTTTAAAATCTGTCAGGATGTTGGTGCGGTCAACTTGGATTGTGTGTATAGTAATGTAATTCAAAACTAATTAGCTGTTCATGGATAAATGTGTGCTTGTAATAATACATAAGCTATGTTCTGTATTAGGAAAATCAAATACATTAGTGGCATATTGGTAGGATACACCACCAATGTCTGATCGGGGTGGTTCAACCAGGGGCATAGCTAAAGGCTCATGAGTAGTGTTGAGCGAACAGTTCGAGAATAGTTCGGGTTCGTACCGAATTTTGGGGTGTCCGGGACCCGGACCTGAACCCGGACATTTTCAAAAAAGTTCGGGTTCAGGTTCGGTGTTCGTCGATTACTTCCCGCTTTCTGAAGGGCTGCACAGCAGCCAATCAGCTAGCGTTTTACTTCTGGCCCTAAGAGCCCATCACAGCCATGCCTACTAATGGCATGGCTGTGATTGGCCAAGTGCAGCATGTGACCCAGCCTCTATTTAAGCTGGAGTCACGTAGCGCCGCACGTCACACTGCTCTGATTAGTGTAGGGAGAGGACGCAGCTTCTGTCAGGGCGAGATTAGGCAGGTTAAAGTCAGCAACAGCACCTAATGAACGGATCAATTTACAGCTGAGAATCATTGAACTTCTGCTAGTTACTTGCTCGCTGGTTTTTAGGCTGCACAGAGCGTTTTTCTGTCACTTATTTTCTGGGTTGATCGGCGGCCATTTTGTGACTTGTGGTGCGCCAGAAGAAGCTGCCACCAAGTCCATCAATCCATCAATACTAGTTTTTTTTTTTTGCTATATTCTACATCAGGGGCTTGGCTGTGCTAATTGTCACCCCTAGAAACTCAGGAAAGAAATTTCTATATTTTATTAAGGGGTTAAATACAATTGCCCAAATACCAATCCCCTAAATCTGGTGTTCCAGCTTTGGCTAGACAAGTATAATACTGTCTGCTGTCTGGCAAAGGATAGATTATTTTCTGGGGTTAAATTCAATTGCCAAAATAGCAATACCATAAATCAGTGGTTTCAGCTGTGGCTGGCAAAATAGAATAGTGTCCGAGGTAACGCACACACGCACAGACGCACGTACACGATTCTTGAATAGTTGTATTATCGCGATAATAAAACTAACAGTGTAAAGTTGACTGTATTGCTCTAAGTTATATTCGCGTACGAATGTAACTTCTATTACAGCACACCAATACTAAAACTGACTAAGAGACAGCTTTAAGTTCTATTCGAACGTGATTGCAACTTTGGAACTTAAAGTGGTGTACGATTTTAAAAGTTGAGTACTAAAAGTTGGAATCGCAATGCGATTCTTATGTATTTGCTTAATCGCATTGCGATTACAACTTTGAGCTACCGATCACCATGGGAACGCTCCTCCAGTAGAATGTACTGTCGGATGAGAATTAAGTTGAAATCGCAATGCGATTATTATATATCTGCTTAATCGCATTGCCGTTTCAACTTAGCATTGCTAATAATTCCATCCATATTCGCTAACTTACTGACTCAGTAAGTTAACGATATGGATGGAATTATTTAGCAATGCTAAGCTGAAATCGCAATGCGATTAAGCAAATATAGAAGAATCGCATTGCGATTTCAACTTAATTCTCAGATCCGACAGTACATTCTACTGGAGGAGGCGTTCCCATGGTGATCGTTAGCTCAAAGTTGTAATCGCAATGCGTTTATTGCGGTATATTATCCCTCTGGGTGTCTTTTACAGGTTAATTTTTATTTATTTTATTTTATTTTAATTCATTTCCCTATCTACATTTGTTTGCAGGGGATTTACCTACATTTTGCTGCCTTTTGCAGCCCTCTAGCCCTTTCCGGGAGTCTTTTACAGGCTTTTTAGTGCCCAAAAGTTCGGGTCCCCATTGACTTCTATGGGGTTCGGGTTCGGGATGAAGTTCGGGTTGAGTTCGGATCACGAACCCGGACATTTTCCGGAAGTTCGGCCGAACCTCTCAAACCCGAACATCCAGGTGTTCGCTCATCTCTACTCATGAGTCATGGGCTCTGGTGCAAGAGTTCAGCTTGGGCTCCCCTTGTAAAGCATCCCTCCCATCCCAACTTCTTGACCTAACCTCTTTCCTCCAGCCAGAGGTGTAACTTGACCAGCATTTACTTTCTATAATACCAGTGTCCTCTTATGCGTCACAAGGGTCTTTGGGCCCCCTTAGGCTCCTGGGCCCGGTAGCGACTGCTACCTCTGAACCCCTTATAGCTACTCCCCTGGGTCCAACCACTGTGACCCCTTCTGATAGCTTGGAAAAAGTGGCAGCAGGGCTAGGAACGCTATGTGCCAGTTAGCTCAGCTTTTTCTAGGTAGCTTCATAGATGTCCATTATATTCAATATTCATCAATGCAGATGTCTTGGAACCCCCATCAATTGCACATTTTTGTCATAGCATAGTGATATATACCTCTCATATCTTCAATGAGAAAATCCTTTTAGGCTATACAAATATGAAGTATCTTATGCCTTTTTCTGTGGCCTGTAAAAAAAAAGTGTAATAAGTAAATAGCTCACTCCTTTGCAAATCCGGAAAGGTGCTCTAGTCTCTACTGACTCACCCTTTCAGAAATATGCATCCAATTACATTTATCTTGAGACTGGCACTCGGCCGTGTAGGGAGATAACACAAATTATATAGAATTGCTAATAAACAATGTTTATTGAGATATATATAAAAAAAAATTGTAAATGCATGAAATCACACCCCCCAAAAAATTTAAAATTAGTCCTCAGATGATGGACTAGCTAAAGAGAATCTTGAATAATTGCATGATTTTCCTAGCTTGTGACGTAAAGTCATGATTTTATTAAGGACACGGAGGCGAGTATTGCATTATCTTTCTTTACTGAATTATATAGCAGCACAGAGAAAAAACCTTTACCACACAGGGTAACCATGGCAACAAGCCCTCCCCTAACTCAGTATAAGAGTCCTGGGATCCAACAGCTCCTCCTCTTTCTTTGATAAGGACACATCCTCCAACAGTCGTGAACCAAACAGGATTAGCTCCAACAGTGATGAACCCAATCCAAACACGTCCAACAAGGATCCAAACACATCCAACGGGGATGACTGTAGAGAGAAGTAAAGGACAAACTTGACCTCAAGCTCCAAGAAAATCCGTATTCTCACCCTATGAAAAAGAGTAGACAAGGAAAAACATAACTAATGTAGATCTCATGTACTGTAGATACAATACAAACGGTTCAATGTAGAATGAAATCACATAATCTAAAAGTAAATCAAATATGGCGAGAATAAATACATAATAAATATTAATCACCTAATAAGAAGTACAATAACATAACGAACGGAACAATATACCGTAAATCCCATACTAAACAAAAAAAATACAGGGGAAGGGCAAAAAAAGAACAGGGGAGGTGCAATACTCGCCTCCGTGTCCTTAATAAAATCATGACTTTACGTCACAAGCTAGAAAAATCATGCAATTTTATTACATGACACGGAGGCTCCTATTGCAAGTTCAAAGTTGTTGGATCACAGAAGAAAAGGCATGAGGAGATGGTCGGAAATAAAACTCCCGAAATGTGGACACTCGAGACCAGTTTGCCAATCGAAGAATGTCCTCCAAGCGGGCACCAGCTACCTCCATAGATGTAAAAGCAGCCCCTCTCGTGGAGTGAGCTGTGAATACAGAAGTATCCACTCCAGCTAAAGACATAACCCACTTAACCCATCTGGCTAGAGTGACACAAGTAACTGGAGCAAAGGGTCGTCTATAGGAAAGGAATAATTCCGGAGACATCGGAGAACAATGAGAGGACGTGCGGGCCTCATACACCAGGAGGCACGCGACAGGACAAAGGGCAGGAACCTCAGGAAAACTGGGGTAAGACACCGATCTTATGTTGGTTTTGGTCCGGCGAGAAATGTTAAAAACGACACCCTTGGGAGTAAAAGATCTAGCATCATAATCCAAGGCCCTGACATCGGAAACTCGCTTGCACGAAATCAGGCAAAATAAAGTAACCAGTTTGGCAGACAATTGACGCAAGGATAGCTGGTCATTGGAGGGCCAGGAGGAGAAAAGGGAGAGAACCAGAGAAACATCCCAGGTACAAGAAAATCGTGGACGAGGGGGGCGAGAGAGACGAGAACCTCTGAGAAGACGACAAACCAACGGATGTTGACCCGCTGGATGACCGTCGAAGCCCGAATGGTAGGCAGATTTGGCAGAGCGGAATAAATTAATCGTACGGTATGCCTTACCTGACTCAAAGAGAGAATTGAGGAACTGTAATATCTCTGTCACAGGGGCTGAAACGGGATCCAGGTCCCTTGCCAGGCACCAGTCAGACCAAGATCTCCAGGCAGCACGGTAGGATCTTCTGGTTCCAGGGGCCCATGCGTTCTCCAGAAGTCGACGAGTTGCTTCTGGAACGCCCGAGACATCCCAGGATCCCCTAAAAATCTGCACACGAGTAGGCGTAGAGAGCCGTCCAGTATGAGTGGGTGTTGGCGACCAGCCGGGTCCAGTAGAAGGTCTGGGAAGGATGGTAGAAGTAAGGGGGTTGAATCAGACACTCCAGCAGTTGAGGGAACCACGATTGGGCAGTCCAGAAGGGAACCAACAGAACAATTTCGGCTCTCTGGCGAAGGAGTTGAGCCAGGACTCGAGGGATCATCATGAATGGCGGGAACGCATATGACAGAGGATTGGTCCAATCCTGGAGGAACGCGTCCACTGCTTCCACTTCCGGGTCCGGTCTCCAGCTGTAGAATCTCGGGAGCTGGGAATTCAAGCGAGAGGCAAAAAGGTCGATGTACATAGGACCCCACTGAGAAGAAATGGAGGAAAACATCATCCTGTCTAATTTCCAATCGCTGGAATCCGTCAGAAAACGCGAAGACCAATCCGCGTGAGTATTGTGCAAACCTGGCAGATATTCCGCCACCACACTGATGTCCTTGTCTAGGCAGAATTCCCAGAAATCTCTCGCTAGCCGGGACAGAGCCGAAGAACGTGTCCCTCCCATGGCATTGACATACCGTACAGCCGAGATGTTGTCCATCCGTAGTCTGACACAGGTATTGGTCATACCGTTCATGAAGCTTCGAATAGCAAAGGAGCCAGCCAGTAGTTCCAGGGAGTTGATGTGTAGATTCGCTTCTGCGGGGGACAAACAGCCGCCGGTGGTAACACCGTTGCAGTAGGCACCCCAGCCCGAGAGAATGGCATCCGACTCGATGGTGACGTCCGGTTGTGGTCCGAAAATCGCCTTGCCGTTCCAGGCTTCGAGGTTGTGGATCCACCACTGTAATTCGTCTCTGGCGTCCTTGTCTAGGAGAATCAGGTCCTCGTAAGTAGCGCTGGCATAAAGGTGGGCGATCTTGAGGCGCTGAAAAGCCCTGTAGTGCAATGGGGCTGGACAGACCGCCTGGATTGAGGAGGACAGTAGGCCTATGACGCGAGCGAGTTGATGGAGAGAGACCTGTGGGAGAGACAACATCCGGCGAAGTTCCTTGCGGATAGAACGAACTTTGGTGGAAGGAAGACTGAGGGACTCTGTGGTAGAGTTGATCCGGAAACCCAGGAACTCCATGGAGCGAGAAGGGACCAGGCAAGATTTCTCTAGATTGATGAGAAATCCTAGCCGGGACAGGAGATCTATCGCAGTCGACAGGTGCTCCAAGAGGAGGTTGCGATCCTGGGCCATGAGAAGGATGTCGTCTAGATAGATGATAAGACGAATCCCGCAACTGCGGAGGAAAGCCACGACTGGCCGCATTAGCTTGGTGAAGCACCAAGAAGCTGATGACAGGCCAAATGGAAGGCAGGTGAACCTCCAAGTTTCTCCACCCCAACGGAAGCGTAGAAGGTCCCTGGAAGATTCCGCTACCGGAACCGTCAGGTAAGCGTCCTTCAAATCGAGTTTGGCCATCCAATCGTTCTGGAGGAGCATGTCCCGCAGAAAGTGAATGCCCTCCATTTTGAAGTGGTGATAACGGACATAGTAATTGAGGGGGCGGAGATTGATGACTGGGCGCATCTGGCCGTCTTTTTTGGCCACCAGGAACATGCTGCTGATGACTCCGGTGGAGTGAGATGGAGCTCGTTCTATTGCGCCCTTCCGAAAAAGGGAAAGCAGTTCCGTGTGTAGAAGACGTTGCTTCTGCAGTGGAAGGCAAATAGGGTGTGGGGCGGGGATCTGTACAGATGGGCAAACCAACTCTATATGGAAACCCTGGACTGTGGACAGGACCCAAGGGTCTGCGGTAACAGTCGACCAGACATGGGAAAAATGATGGAGTCTGCCTCCTACACAAACTGCTGAAGAATATAGAGGGAGACTTACCGAGGGGTCGACGGTAGGAAGAGCCTCTGGGACCTCTGGATCTCCATGACGGACCACGGGATGGAAAGAATGGTGGAGTCTGTCTAGTGTCTTGGGAGACACGGTACGAATTGGAGCCTCGACCCGCAGCGCCGCGGGTTTGAAAGGATGAACGGCCTGACAGGCGGCCCCTGGAGCTTCCGGCCCTAGAAGAGACCCGGCCCTGAAAGACGTGTCTCATAGACGACTGGGCCTTGTCAAGGGCAGTGAAGGCCCCAACATATCTACCAAGATCCTTGATGAAAGAGTCTCCGAACAGAAGACCCTGAGCGTCCTTACCGGCCTCTGTAAGGGCTAAATTAGAGAGCTTAGGCTCTATTTTAGAGAGGATAGCCTTACGCCTCTCGATTGAAAGAGAGGTATTAACATTCCCAGTGATACACACCGCTCTCTGGACCCATCCGCTAAGCTCTTCGGGGTCGATGAGTATATTCTGGCTCCTGACAGATTCTGCCAATTCAAAGATCTTGGTCAGAGGACCTAAAATGTCAAGTAATTTGTCTTGACAGGCCTTCAAGGCCGATTCTAAACCCCTGCACGGATTCCATCCGGACTTATCCAGGAATTGCGTCATCTTCGGGTCTACCGAAGGGGTATCGCCCACTTTGTTCGGAATTATGGGCCTAGGGCATTCTGCCCAGAGTTTATTTCGTGCCTCTTTGGATAGGGGTTGGCGAACCCGAGATTCTAAATATCTTGCCACATGGTCGGATGGCAACCACTCGGCGGACCGAGGATGGTGCAAAGTATCTGGGTTAAACAGAGACTCTCCTAATGGGTCAAGGACCGCAGAAGTAGGGGTCTGAGGCGGGTCAGATGGGGCAACCACAGGTGCCCTCAATGCGGTAGAAGGGCCGGGGAGGGGTTCCTCCACATAATCAGGTTCATCTTCCCCAGAAGATATATCTAGGGCCTCCTCATCAGTTAACACTTCTGATTCAGAATCAGATTCTGGTTGCGCTCTGGCGCATTTCCAAGGCCTCGCCTTTTCTGCCTGGCATAGGCTCTCTTGCACGACACATGCGCGCTCTCAGTGGTGGATTTCTGCACACCGGTCATGGTTTTTCTGTAGGCATTGGGCTCAGACGCAGGATGACTGTGCTGGCGGGAAGGGCAGTTATGGTGTCTGGTAGAGACATGGCCCTTAAGAGCTTCTGAAATAGAGCTGCTAATGGTGCTGGAAACAGAGTCCATGGCGGCATGAATAGCGGCTGCTACTGATTTCTGGATGGCAGATGCATGTAATGTCTCAGGGCTGGAGGGTGGATTACGGCTCAAAGGATGAATCTCACTATCCTCCAGGGGCTCAGGGAGAAATGGGGAATTGCCCTCAGACATGATGGAGTTAACAAGCTAGTAACTCCTGTAACTGACAGTAAGCGGATAGCAGCACTGTGGAGTGATGCAGGCTAAGCTGGGAGAGACACAGGAGAAGGGGGGAGAAACAGTGCAGGGGCTGCAAACCTGCGATGCGAACGCGGCGTGTACAGGTAAGATGGCGGTTGAAGTAACGAGAGAATTTGCGAGACTTCCAGTCAGCCGCCGGAAGTAGTTCTCGCGCTCCGGCGCAAATACAAAGGGACGGAGCGCAAGGAGAAGAAGAAGCTGGGCAGTAACAAAATGGAGGGGAGGGGAGTGGCCGAGCGGATAAAAGCGAAGCGCAGGGTAGGTGGAAGAAATTAAAGTGGAGGAGAGCGGGAAGGTCGGGGAAAGAAAACAGGGTAACTTACCAAGTACAAGGGGATAAGGGGGAATGATAAGGGAGAAACTATACGATAATATATAAAACTATATATAATACAATAAATCAGAGGTCCAAAGGACCTAGAACTAAGCTGAGGGGGGGGGGGGGTGGGGAAACAGAGCAAACGCTGTACGATTATAAAAATCTACAAAAATCATAAAGTAGCTACACAGCATACAGAATGAGTACTTATCTTGATGTGGAGCAGCAAATAAAGAGGAGGAGCTGTTGGATCCCAGGACTCTTATACTGGGTTAGTGGAGGGCTTGTTGCCATGGTTACCCTGTGTGGTAAAGGTTTTTTCTCTGTGCTGCTATATAATTCAGTAAAGAAAGAGAATGCAATAGGAGCCTCCATGTCATGTAATAAAATCCTAATTAGATGAAAACAATGTCTCTTAAAAGTTCATGAATAGTCTAGAATTCATCATATTACCATAAAAAATTCATTCAAAAATCCATAGGTACTATGCAAAATGTTCACAGTCCAGAATGTCTGTAAATTCAATATATTGTATCCCCCAGAGTTTACTCTGTGTTGGGTCTGATAATATAGGATAATATGGATCTTAAATGTCCTCAAATGATGTCCTAATATATTCAGGAGGAGTCCCAGATGACATATAATCAAGGATAATGAGTCGCCAGGATCGTAATATATTAAATCCTGCTGGGTTGCCAAGTCATATTACACACTTCAAATCATTTACAGGTACCTGTTATTTCTTCTTCCATCGAGTCTATGGCTGTGATGGGAAAGAAATTATATGGTCTTACCCGTAGACGTTGTGAATTCACCTTCTTGTGTATCTTCTGCCGACTGCAATCTCGGCGTTTACTCTGAGCAGCCGCGCGCCGGCATCCACATTATTCAGCAGTGCTGGATCAGACACGTGGGTCGGGGCTGGCGTTTGCGGGAAAGGAGATGAGGGGAGATAACTGTAAGGTGTCTTCAATTTGTTTTGGAGCTTTCCAGAAGTATTATTCGTAGTTTTCTACGATCAATTAACTCCGATGCGGTATGGGGGTATGACTTAGTTCACCAAGCGCGTTTCGGGGATTGCTTTTCCCTTAATCAGTGGCGACCCCCAACTTCATTTCTGGGTTCTTATATACCTGTGGGTTCAGGGTAACCATAAAAAAGGGGCTGGAATGCTTTGTCTGGTATGGTTGGAGGGTGCAATACATATGCAATTTTTGTGCGGTTTTCTCTGGGAGTTTCGCGTTTTTTTCATTGAATTGTGAGGAATACTTTATAAAATTCTTATAATGAAGGAACAATAAATCCAAAGTTGCTTGTCATCACAATATCATGTTTGTACATCGTATGCAAATTGTCAAAAATGCATATGCGATTTATGTGCAGTTTTCTCTAAAAGTTCTGCATTTTTTTCATTAAGTTATGTGGACTGATATATCAGTTTCTTCTGATGAAGGCAAAATGTATCCAAGCTTTCTTATCACCATATCATATTTATATATTATATGAAAAAATATCAAAAATATAATAAAACATGGATAAAAATTTCATAAAAAATAAAAAAGGGTTTAAAATTTGTTGCGTAGGCTGTGTCATATAAAATCCTTAATAAGGTTAATTTACATATAAATTCATGTTATGCAGCACAAAGAGTTTTTAATTATTCATTATTTGAGTTTATTCCTCACATAAGGGGCAATTATATATATTTTATAATATCCAGTTTTGATGGAACATAGGTTTGTTGGATCAACATAAATAATGGTACACTATCAATTTCTTTAGGATCTGTTCATTAATGTTGTATTATTTTGTTGTATTTTTCGATTTCTTTATTTTTTTGTTTTTATCTTTGTTTTTTTGTTTAAGTGGATTGTTGGATGAAATAGTAGTTGATAATACATTCAAAAGAACAAATCGACTTCATACTGCAAGGAATAAGACATATCCTGGAGCATAATTACTTTCATTTTGAAGGAGAGTATTACTTGCAGATAAAAGGTACCGCCATGGGCACCAGGTTTGCCCCCAGTTATGCTAACCTCTTCCTAGCACAATGGGAGCGGGAATTTATCAACCCAAAAGGTGGGGGCAACCGGGTGCTCTGGCATAGGTACATAGACGATGTGATACTGATATGGAGAGGACAGGAAGAAGATCTACAGACCTTCTTACTAGAACTAAATAACAATTGGTATAATTTAACCTTTACTGCCAATAAGAACAAGGATATAGTAGAATCTTTGGATCTTCAAATTACTCGAAAAGAAAACAGATATATCTGCAGTACATATCATAAACCCACGGCCAAAAACGGATTTATACTGTATTCAAGCTGCCACTTACCAAACTGGTTCCTAAATGTCCCATATGGTCAATTTCGACGTATCAAGCAGAACTGTACAGAAGACCTAGAATTTGAAAAGGAAGCAATAGAAATGAAGAATACATTTTTGGAAAAACAGTATCCTACAAATATTATAGACAAAGCATTAGAAAAGGTCAAAGAATTACGCAGAACCTCTTTTTTTACATCCAAACCCCTCCCAATGACATCTACAGATTCAAGTTTTAGATTAATTTTTCCTTACTTAACACAATACAAGCAAATTGAATTAATAATAAAACATCACTGGCATCATGTCTTGCAAGATAAAATTTTAAGCCCTATAACACCCCACAGGCCCCAAATTACATACACGAGGGCCCCCAATTTGGGAATCAAAGTAGCCCCTTCGATCAGTCAAAAACAAATTGAACCAATTTTGATGCATTACTGGGTCGGCCTGAAAGGCTTTTATAGATGTGGGAAATGTGTAGGCTGCCGTAACACATCATTCCCCAAAAAAAAACTCCAAAGTACTTTCAACTCAGAATTAATTTACCTTGGAAATTAAACATTTTCTAACATGTGAATCAACCAGTGTGATTTACATGTTACAGTGTCCATGCAGGAAACAATACATCGGCCGGACGAAGAGGGACTTGAAAACAAGAATTTCAGAGCATCTGACAAAAATCAAATATGGATACTGAAAACATTGAGTGTCCAAACATTTTAAGGAGGTTCAAAATAAAGATCACAGGGGTCTAATTTTTACAGCCCTAGAAAGGTTAGATAGACATTGGTGAGGAGGCAGACATATTGAAAGTATGTCCAGAGCAGAATCGCGGAAAATCTATGAATTCGGCAGTATGATTCCAGCAGGACTCAACGCCGAATTAGAGATCTTTGGATTCCTTTAGACTGATGTGCGTTGGCCCACCAACCGACGGGGGATCACATGTCCGGCTGTTTATCAGCACTGTGACCCCCCCTTGGGGGTGGGGACACCCACTCTCTGATCTATCAAAATTGATTAGCTGACTCCTGACCACCGAATACTATAGTCTCTCTGTAAATCAGTATTGATCCATGACTTTTAAATTAATCCAAGCTTTTGAATGTATTATCAACTACTATTTCAAGATAAAAGACAAAAAAATAATAATAATACAACATTAATAAACAGAACCTAAAGAAAATAGATAGGGTACCATTATTTATGTAGATCCAACAAACTTATGTTCCATCAAAACTGGATATTATAATATATATAATTGCCCCTTATGTGAGGAATACCCTCAAATAATGAATAATTAAAAACTCTTTGTGCTGCACAACATGAATGTATAAGTAAATTAACATTCTGAAGGATTTTATATGACACACCCTACCCAACAAATTTTAAACCCATTTTTATTTTTTATGATTTTTTTATGCATGTTTTATTATATTTTTGATATTTTTTCATATAATATATAAATATGATATGGTGATGACAAGAAAGCTTGGATACATTTTGCCTTCATCAGAAGAAACTGATATATCAGTCCACATAACTTAATGAAAAAAACGGAGAACTGTTAGTGAAAACTGCACATAAATCGCATATGCATTTTTGACACTTTTGCATACGATGTACAAACATGATATTGTGATGACAAGCAACTTTGAATTTATTGTCCCTTCATTAGAAGAATTTGATAAAGTATTCCTCACAATTCAATGAAAAAAACGCAAAACTCCTAGAGAAAACCGCACAAAAATCGCAAATGTATTGCACACTCCAACCATACCAGACAAAGCATTCCATCCCAGGTTTTATGGTTACCCTGAACCCACAGGTATATAAAAACCCAGAAAAGAAATTGGGGGTAGCCACTGATGAATAGTGATGTCGTGAACATAAAATTTTCCGTTTGCGAACGTCGAACGCGAACTTCTGCAAATGTTCGAGAACGGGCTAACCGGGTGATCCGCCATAGACTTCAATAGGCAGACGAATTTTAAAACCCACAGGGACTCTTTCTGGCCACAATAGTGATGGAAAAGTTGTTTCAAGGGGACTAACACCTGGACTGTGGCATGGCAGAGAGGGATCCATGGCAAAACTCCCATGTAAAATTGCGTAGTGGACGCAGAGTCCGGTTTTAATCCATAAAGGGCATAAATAAACTAACATTCCTAAATTGTTTGGAATAACATGCTTTAAAACATCCAGCGTGTGTATACGATCAGGTATGAAATTACACTAAAGTGTAAAAATGAAATGCCTTTTTTTGATGCAAAGTCCTGTGCCACATGAGATGACAGGGGTGGGCACTGGCAGTGGGCACACTACAGTGAAGAGAAGAACTCCAGTTTGAATGCGGTGTCAACAAGATTTCTGTTTATTGAAATAGCGGCAAAATCACATATAAGTGATGTTTCGGCCTGTAATCGGCCTTCATCAGACTGAGGCCGCAATAGATGGTGGGTAGGATGTATGAATATGCCGGGCTGCTTCATGGGAGCCTGCAGGCCAATGCCTGCTACTGGTGCTGTGTGCAAGTACCAGTAGCAGGCATTGGCCTGCAGGCTCCCATGACGCAGCCCGGCATATTAATACATCCTACCCACCATCTATTGCGGCCTCAGTCTGATGAAGGCCGATGAAGAGGAAAGCAATCCCCGAAACGCGTTTGTGAATTAAGTCATACCCCCATACCGCAGGTAGTGTAGGGGTTACGCCCGCTTCACAGACATTGACAGACCAAACTCCCCTTTTAATGCACCGCAAACAGTCCATTTGCACAACGGCAAACTCCCCATTTGCACAACGTTGGATACCAAACTAGCCATGTCCCGGTGATGTCATTAAGGTTTCTTCCTCCACCCAGCCACGTACAACACCAAGGGTCCCCGAAAGGTGAATTGAATTGATTTTTCGAAGAGGAAAGCAATCCCCGAAACGCGTTTGTGAATTAAGTCATACCCCCATACCGCAGGTAGTGTAGGGGTTACGCCCGCTTCACAGACATTGACAGACCAAACTCCCCTTTTAATGCACCGCAAACAGTCCATTTGCACAACGGCAAACTCCCCATTTGCACAACGTTGGATACCAAACTAGCCATGTCCCGGTGATGTCATAAAGGTTTCTTCCTCCACCCAGCCACGTACAACACCAAGGGTCCCCGAAAGGTGAATTGAATTGATTTTTCGAACGGGGAGATGGTTAAAAAAACGCTGGCTCCCTCCCCTTTGTTTTTATCCACGGTCACTGCGTCTGCGCCGTGCAATTTACTGTCACACCCGATATGAGTGGTATTTTCTGTAGTACTATTCTCATCAGTTTAATCCTTCTAACGTCCCCAATCTGGGGTCCATTTATTAAATAGATTTTTCGAACGGGGAGATGGTTAAAAAAACGCTGGCTCCCTCCACTCTGTTTTAATCCACAGTCACTGCGTCTGCGCCGTGCAATTTACTGTCACACCCGATATGAGTGGTATTTTCTGTAGTACTATTCTCATCAGTTTAATCCCTGTTACATCCCATATCAGGGATTGCCTTTACTGAAAAAAAATTTAGGCCGGGTGCCTTCGACTGCCTTCACAGTGACAGACCAAACCCTCATACACCAAACTGAATTGATTTTAGGAATCGGGAGATGGAAAAAGCAGCTTGGTCGGTCCTCTTACTCCCAAATTGGGGCACTGCGCGTGCACAGAGCAATGTGCTGTGACACCCTATATGAGTGGTGTCTTAACTAGTACTATTCCTATCAGTTTAATCCCTGTTACGTACCCTATCCGGGGACGTGTGTCGAATTAGACTAATGTGTAAAAATGAAATGCCTTATTTATCGGCAAGCTACTGTCCCACCCGGTATCAGTGGTTGGCACTGGCAGTGGGCACACTACAGTCTGTGGAAGTGGGCCTGACAAACACTGGCAGCAGGCAAGCAACTGAATTTAGACTACTGTCTAAAAATTAAATGCCTTATTTATCGGCAAGCTACTGTGCCACCTGGTATCAGTGGTGGGCATTGGCAGTGGGCACACTACAGTCAGTGGAAGTCGGCCTGACACACACTAGCATGCAAGCAACTGAAATTACACTAAAGTGTAAAAATGAAATGCCTTTTTTTGATGCAAAGTCCTGTGCCACATGAGATGACAGGGGTGGGCACTGGCAGTGGGCACACTACAGTGAAGAGAAGAACTCCAGTTTGAATGCGGTGTCAACAAGATTTCTGTTTATTGAAATAGCGGCAAAATCACATATAAGTGATGTTTCGGCCTGTAATCGGCCTTCATCAGACTGAGGCCGCAATAGATGGTGGGTAGGATGTATGAATATGCCGGGCTGCTTCATGGGAGCCTGCAGGCCAATGCCTGCTACTGGTGCTGTGTGCAAGTACCAGTAGCAGGCATTGGCCTGCAGGCTCCCATGACGCAGCCCGGCATATTAATACATCCTACCCACCATCTATTGCGGCCTCAGTCTGATGAAGGCCGATGAAGAGGAAAGCAATCCCCGAAACGCGTTTGTGAATTAAGTCATACCCCCATACCGCATCAGAGTCAATTGATCGTAGAAAAATACGAATAATACTTCTGGAGAGCTCCAAAACAAATAGAAGACACCTTACAGTTTTCTCCCCTCATCTACTTTACCGCAAACGCCGGCCCCGACCCAAGTGTCTGATCCAGGACTACTGAATAACGTGGATGCCATAGATACAGCCATAGATACGGGGAAGAAGAAATAACAGGTATCTGTAAATGATTTGAAGTGTGTAATATAACTTGCCAGCGGCATTTAATATAATATATATATATATATATATATATATATATATATATTTAATATACTGGCGACTCGGTTTCCCGGTTTATATGTCATCTGGGACTCCTCCTGAATATATTAGGACATCATTTGAGGACATTTAAGATCCATATTATCAGACCCAACACAGAGTAAACTCTGGGGGATACAATATATTGAATTTACAGACATTTTGGACTGTGAACATTTTGGATAGTACCTATGGATTTTTGTATGAATTTTTTATGGTAATATGATGATTTCTAAGACATTGTTTTCATCTAATTCTTCAAGATTCTTTTTAGCTAGTCCATCATCTGAGGACTAATTTTTTATGTTTTTGGGGGTGTGATTTCATGCATTTACAAATATTTTTTATATACTGTATATCAATAAACATTGTTTATTAGCAATTCTATATAATTTGTGTTATCTCCCTACACGGCTGAGTGCCAGTCTTAAGATAAATGTAACTGCAAAAAAAAAAGCATAAAATGAAGTTTTCTGGGTGACTTTTATTCATACCATTTTACCATGCTTTTTAAATGCTCTAGAAAAGCCATGGACACAAAAAGACTAATGCTACATACAAAAAAAAGAATGGTTTGTAATGCATATTTCACTATTGGTTTCAAGAAATATCTGGCCACAGTGTTTTCTCCAAAGCAAAATGCTGGGAAAACACCTGGAAAAAGGCACAAAAACAATGAATATTTTTCTTTAAAATGCTATATTTGTGAAGCTACAGTACCATTAAGGTTCACAAAAGTATATTAAGTTATTGCATCATATCAATAATTTAAATATGCTAAATCATAATGGATGTGCATATTTTCACTATTGTGTTACTGAAATGTCATATTTGTATATCATTACTGATGGGTAACTTCAAATATAAAAGCTAAATATCCGAGCTACTTCATCTCTACTGAAGAGGAAAATTTAAAGTTCACACACACAGAACATGGTTGTAGCACAATTTTCAAAAGAAACTTTATACAAAATGTTTTCCTGAGATCTTTGATGCTGGATCGTAAGAAGCTGTTCACAAATCTGTTTAATGCTGCTGGACATTTTCTAAGGACAAACAGGACATTATACTCCTACAGTATTGCTCACATCTCATTGTATTTTGTCTAGCTGACATTCTCTATTGGATCCATGCAGTATTTTTCTACCATAATAACACATAGGCAGTTCTACTGAATACATGTACCAACACAACAAGAAATGCATAGTTATGACTGTGTTCACTTACTTATTGCAGGGACAATGCAGATTTAAAGAGTTTTTCCAGCTTGTGAACAAAATTGTGACAGTCATAGCGGCTTATCATTTAAAAAAGAAAATAAGCTTATACTCATTTTTATGTCTTTGTTTACATCCCTAAAGAACTGATCTGCCTTGCCAACAAGTTACTGGTGCCACCAACAAGTCACTGGTGGCAACAGTAGTCAATTCCTGTACATATTGACATTACCTCTGCAGGCAATGTTTAGCTGCATCTGTTAGCGTGCATCATGCGTAGCCACTGCTGCAAGTCATTTGTTACCCCACTAAAAGGGTCTGCAAGCACCGGTGCCTTGTGTCAGCGGTCAATAGGCTGGGTTTCTGTTTACAGAAAAACCTGCCAATGAGGGAAAGCGCTAGCAAGTCCAGCGTGGTGACATCATGGCCATGGGACATAGACCGAGTCACGTGATCGAAAGCACAACCTATTTAAACAGGCAACTGCTGGCCACAGTTCTCTGTGATTGTTTATTTTGCATACCACACTAGCCTGCTTTATTCTGCTTGGACTTGTGGGTTTTTGGACCTTGGCTTTGTACTATCATAATCCCCCTTTTGCCTGATGATTTGGACTTTGGATGCAACTTCCTGGTTTAGAACTTCTGGCTTGCTACCGTTTCCAATCTCCAATTTAATAGTGTTGTATTCTTCTGGTTTAGACTTCAGCTTGGTAACATTTCAGAGTTTGTACAATGTTTCTATGTGCCTTTCTGTCACTAGTTGTTTATTATTTTTCTCCCCCGTGTTTCTTACATGACTGGCCCCTGCACATACAGATGCAGCCAAGCTAAACTTGATGGTTAACGTGTTAAGTAAAGAATGGCAAGAAAAAGATAACTAACTTTTCAATGGACTATAAATGGCTTTTGTCACGAGATAACCAAAATAACACTGTGCCACATGTCAATTTCAGCTCACCTACATCTGTATCTAGCTAGGGATTGTTGTCCAGTTGAGGGCTGCTGCTAGGGCGGATGGGGCAGTAGGTAGGGACAGTCTTTCAGGCAGGAGTTCAGGGTTCACTGCTCCCTAAAGTGACATCATTACAAAGCCAAGCCATATACAGTTGTGTTCAAAATTATTCAACCCCCAATGCTGTAAAGGGTTTTAGGGAATTTAGTGTACATTTGTAATTGTGTTCAGAATGAAATCTTACAAGGACTTTTTAAAGAACCAAATGCAACTAAAATGACACCAATTGTTTTTGTAATACAGTATTAATTGTTTTTTTTTTGTGATTTCTTCATTGACACAATTATTCAACCCCTTAAAAACTACCACTCTTAGTAACAAAAGTTCATTCAAGTGTTTTCGATCAGGTATTAAAAAAACACCTGTGGATGTCAAGGAGCAGCAATCAAGCATAATAAGCACCAATTAGGCAGATTTAAAATTACTGTGATACTCAGCTCCTTCTAGACATTTACTGGTGTGTTTACAAACATGGTGAAGTCAAGAGAATGGTCCAGGAAGACAAGAGAAGAGGTGATTTCTCTTCACAGGAAGGGCAATGGCTATAAGAAGATTGCAAAGATGTTAAACATACCAAGAGACACCATAGGAAGCATCATTCGCAAATTCAAGGCAAAGGGCACTGTTGAAACGCTACCTGGTCGTGGCAGAAAGAAGATGCTGACTTCGACTGCTGTGCGCTACCTGAAGCGCAAAGTGGAGGAAAGTCCCCGTGTGACTGCTGAGGAACTGAAAAAAGATTTGTCAGACGCGGGTACTGATGTTTCAGCTCAGAAAATAAGGCGCACATTGCATAATGAAGGCCTCTATGCCAGAACTCCCAGGCGCACCCCCTTGCTGTCATCCAAAGAATAAGAAGAGTCGACTGCAGTTTGCAAAAAGTCATGTATACAAACCACAAAAGTTTTGGGATAGTGTTCTGTGGACTGATGAAACAAAATTAGAACTGTTTGGGCCCATGGATCAACGCTATGTTTGGAGGAGGAAGAACAAGGCTTATGAAGAAAAGAACACCTTGCCTACTGTGAAGCATGGCGGGGGGTCCATCATGCTTTGGGACTGTTTTGCTTCTACAGGTACAGAGAAGCTTCAGCGTGTGCAAGGTACCATGAATTCTCTTTAGTACCAGGAGATATTGGATGAAAATGTGATGCAGTCTGTCCAAACCTGAGGTTTGTAAGACGTTGGACCTTTCAACAGGACAATGATCCCAAGCATACCTCCAAGTCCACTACAGCATGGTTGCAGATTAAAGGCTGGAACATTTTGAAGTGTCTATCGCAGTCACCAGACTTAAATCCGATTGAGAACCTCTGGTGGGACTTAAAGAAAGCAGTTGCAGCGCGCAAGCCTAAGAATGTGACTGAACTGGAGGCTTTTGCCCATGAAGAATGGGCGAAGATACCCGTAGATCGCTGCAAGACACTTGTGTCAAGCTATGCTTCACGTTTAAAAGCTGTTATAACTGGAAAAGGATGTTGTACTAAGTACTAAGATTGAATGTCACTTGGGGTTGAATAAAACTGATAATGATGTGAGCACAGAAAAGACATTTGTGGTTATTTCATTATAAATGTTATGTTATATTTGTCTGACTTACAAGTGCCTCTTTGATTTAATTGTAAACAAGATGACTGAAATTATCAAAATCAATGTCAAACTGGCCTAAACACTCAATTTCAGTGGGGGTTTAATAATTTTGAACACAACTGTATACTGCTTGGCTAACCCATGCTGTGATGTTGCAAGGAGCTGCAGGTTCCTGCAGATTGTTATTACCATGTGAATAAGGTTGCAATAGGTACATAATCTTTTTGACTAGACTTTATAAACAATGTAAAATTGGCAGCATTGCATAGATTGGAATAAAGTAATGTGTCTTTAATCAGCCCATGTTACAATTTGACTCTCTTAATTAAGTCTTTATCATGGTATGGTAATTGCATCCATATCACTGTTAATTGCTGAGCAATATCTGTACTTGCCATGGTTTAAACGAGTATTCCGATCTGAAACAATGGGGGCATATCATTAGGATATGCCCCCATTGTCTGATAGGTGCAGGTCCCACCTCTCGGACCCACACCGAGAACGGAGCTGGGACGGTGATGACCAGAGGACCCCCCCCGGGTTTCGCCAGTTCCTGGGCACATTTGAACAAAAATAACGCCCCTCTGGGCACCTTACGAGCTTATTTGCATAAAGAATAAAGTGGATTTATTTCAAGATAGAAACCAAGCAGCAAGGAAAGAAAAGCACATCTGGAAAGGAGGTAGTAGGTGCTGCAAGACAATAGTTTTAGTTTAATGGTGATGATTCTGGTGACAGAGTCCCTTTAAGGTGCAGCCTGGCAATAAGTAGTACTCCATATTCAGTTAACATGGTTGGGCAGCACCAGGTATGGCAACACTAACACTTGGCTTAAATATAATTATATAAAAAAAAAAATTGTGATAAACATTTGTGTATGCAATTAAAGCAAATTTAAGAAAATTTGTCTAAGCAAGGTGAAAATAAATAAAAAATTTATTTAGTGGTCCTATGTTCCTGTTTTAGTACGTTATGAGTACAGCAGGAAATAGAGGATAGAGGGAAATGGTAATCCTCAGAACAAAAGTGTTGGAGGATTTTTGAGGTACACATTCCAATTTTTTTTTTGTTTCTGTTGTGACATTTTAAAGGGGTTCTCTGTAGTTTTATTTTAGATAATCCCAGAGACTTCTCACATATGGATGAAAGATTATTTTCAAAATACTTACCCGTCCATCACATTGCCAATGCTGTCATCTCCATTGTGCTGAGACTGGCTGCTGGCACTTTTGCTCAGCTCCCGATCAGATGCGTTCCTGAGTTTTCCTGTGCACCTGCATATACAGTATATGAAACTGAACAGGAAGACTCAGGTAAAAACCTAGTAGGGAACTGATTAGAGAAACCCTCAGCCTGCCCAATGGCAGCAGAAATGGCAGTATTGGCTGCACCACAGACGGTTAAGTAATCTTTTCTCCGTAGTTGAGAAGTCTCTGTGATTTTCAAAAAAAAAAGTTCAGAGAACCATTTCAAATATATCCCCATACCCCAGAAACCCCTTTTAATTATAATCCCCTGACATTAGGTGTTCATGTTTTAGTAATGAAGACTACAACAAATTTTACTACTACTTTGGTCCCCTTATTGCATTCTAGCAAAATGACAAAACATAATAAGGCTGTATTTATATAGTGTTTTAAAGATCCATGGGGCTGTCTCTTGGGGGTCTGATTGCCTGAAAACAGTATTCACTTGTATCCTGTAACAGGTACATTGAATTTACTGAGTTAAGGCTCATTCACACTACCGTATGGTAGCTGTGCTAATGTTGTGGACTATAAATAGCGGTCCACAATACATGGTCACCATCTATGTGAATCCAGTATTGTGGTGCAGACCCATTAACTTAAATGAGTTGTCAATCTGCAAAATATGGCAAAACATAGTACATGTTTCTTTTGAGATGTATAAGTATGGACCCGAAGGCCCACGGAAGCGCTTCTGAGTGTTTCCATGGCCTTTCGATCCATGCTTCAACCCCGCAAAAGATAGGGCGTGTCCTAGCTTTTCCTGTATCTTTTGGATTGTGGACCCATTCAAGTCAATGGATCCCCATCCGCAGCATGGGGTTTACACAGCAGGTGCCCGTGTATTGGGGACCACAATTTGTGATTTGCAATATGGACACCACGGCCATACGGTTCTGTGAATGTCGGGATATTTATACTGTTTCCGATTAACAGTTTTTATGATTTATGAATAAATTAGAATCTATGAAGAAGAAGATCCTAATTTATTATCATAAACTATATAGCTACTATGAGCTCGTGATCTGCGCTGAATTGAAGACGAAAACACAGTTGTAAACCAAAATATATATATAATTTATTACTAACAAAAAAAAAGAATCAATATAAACTACGGTACAATTGGTAATAATCAATTAATCTATAACAATGTCTGATACAATTAAATATCCCAAAAATACACTCAATTAAAATCTGATTTCTCTCAGTCGATATAGGTGTTATAAATCCAAATCTGGTCTATTACGGATATATCTCTATATGATTAACCATATAAGGCTAGAACCAATTTTAGTTCCTAGGAGATGATATTATATTATTAATAATATCTCTGGATCTCCAGAATTTTGTATAAATTTTAAGAATGATGCTGCAGGTACATTCCCCAATTTACACCAAATAATCTACTATATACAAAATATGGTTAAATCTATATAGAGGTATAATAATTTAATCAACCTATAAAATTTATGAAAAATTATACTATACCAAATTTTGACTAGTAGAAATCGATGCCCTTGGTTTCAAGATGGCCGTCTCCAATGCTGGATAAATTGGCTAAAATGGCTGATAAAAGAAGTTTAGGGTATTGGATCTCATCTGCTCTCCTATCTCCTCCTATGACCTCCTGTGTTCCTTTTTCCTTCTTTTTTCTTTTTCCTCTTTTCCTTACCTTTTTATTTAACTTTAAAAGGGGCTTGGTTTGGTCTGATCATTGACTAGTGACATCATCAGAGGGGTTTGTTTTCTATCCCAAGACCTCCCCCTCTGATTACGTAATCAAGACCCTAACCTTGTTTTTACATTAGTTGGCACTCCTGTTCCATTTAAAAGTTTTTGGACCAAAACTCATTCTTTCCCATGCATCCCTTCGCTAATTAAATGGGGGTATTTTTTTTTTAACTCACAGTCCATACAAACAAACATTGAGAAATCTCCCAAACAATGGATCTATTATCTGGTCAAACACTCACTATTTTCTTAGTCTCTTGACCATACCTCAGTAATCCAGAATACACATTGTAACACTAGAACCATTGTTTCGGAGAAGACCCAATGCTTACACTTGACCACCTATGTAAATAAATCCATGAATAGCTATTATCCAGCAAGCATTTGTTCAACCATACAATTAACAGAATCATTAACAGAAATACTATTTCTACACATTCAATAAAATTGTCTCTATGAGTAAATATATTTTATTGAATCTGTCTAAATCTTCTTCTTCCAAGACCAGACTGTGTAAATATTTTGCACAGACTGCTAACTTTTCATTTACAGATTTTAAGTCCAAGGATACTGAACTCCCCAAAAATGGCTTATCCTAATGTTCCTGTTCATATACTTATATAGGCCTTATATAATGGACTCTTTTTATCCGTAAAAGTTCTGACAAATCCCCCCCCCCTTCTCCCTAGTTAGTCAAGTGTCAACTTTAAACATAACTGGGAAGGTCAGAGGAACTATCTACGTCCATCCACTTAGGTCTTCTACTTTGAAAGAGATTGTCCCCTTACTATCCGCTCTGTTGAAGATCCATTGTCATCTCTTTTAGGCTTTAATTGATAGATCTTACTAGACCAAATTAAACATCCTATTGCGAATATCTGAATTATTATTATTATTATTTTAACTATATTAATTTTAACGTTTGAGGACAATATTTGATGATCTTGCAGGGAATATTTCAAAGTATTTATCGTTACATTATCTTTCTTAACCAATAATTCTATGGTATGATTAGGTTTATTATCTAATAAAAACTTTAAATCTAGATTAATGGGAATTTCCTTTCCTTGAAAGGCATCTACAATTAAAATCTCACTTTCCCATACGTCATTACCTATTGGATAAAGGGTAACATCTCCAATAACTACTTGAGCATTTTTGGGTACTCTAACGGTTTTACCTATTCTGGATTAATTCTCTATAATACACATTGGCTTCTATTTCATTGGTACTTACTAACCACTTTTTTCCCACTAAAACAGCCTGTACATTATTCTTCTCCTGAATCTTACTGATGGTGACTTTACATTTTTCAGACCCATATTTTATATAATCTAATCCACATAATGCCTGGGATGCATCATACATAAATGGTTTTCCATTACATTGGAAATGATTATCCTTAAATTGTATACACCCATTTAACATAGGTATGGAAAACACCTCGTGTTCATTCATTTGATAAGAAATTATTTCTGGAGTTTGTATCCTTATATGCAAATCATTTTGATATGTTCCTACATTATGAATGTACTTCATCTGAAATATGTTCTTATCATTTACAACTGGTATGGATAATAGAAAGCAAATTTCCATTCTCTCAGGGTCAATGTATAATAATATAGCGCTACCCATCTCATAAGATAAGTTAATATGAAATTCTTCTATAGCCTCCTCTCCAAGTTGCAGAAGCATTTTCTTCATCACATCACGGGAAACAAAATATAATGGCACTCGATCCTGAATTAAGTCACTCATAGCACTTTGAATTTCACTCAAAAATGTTAAAGTATGGAACATGACGGCATCTTTTAAAAATAAAAGTTCATATTTAAACCGTTCATGATTCTTGTGTAATTCCGTAGAATATGAAATTAATTCAGAATGTAAATTTGTTGTAACGATAATATTATTAACAACATCCATTAGTTTCTCCATGTTAATCTTTTGAAGTTCAATCTCCTGATAGAGGAGTTCAACATTTTCTCTCAGATTTCCAAGCTCCGCCTGTAAAGTTTTAACGGAGACTGAATTAACGGCTGAAGTCGTAGTAGCAACCACCATTCCTAATGTAGTGAATACAATACTAGCAATTATAAATCCCAGGAATCTCTTTGGTCGCTCATTCCTAGTCAGAGGTTGTATACTAAAAGGTTTCCGGGCATGTTCCAGAATATCTGTTACTCTCATTTGGGCTTGCTTCACATGGATCTTGTACCAGTCTTGCATTTCCTCCAGTTGAAATTGTGATACATTGTATTTCCTTTCAATAGATGTCTTTGGATCCAAGCTTACAAAAATTTTCTGAGATAAAATCTTCTTTTCTACCAACAAGAACCCTGGAGTATCCTGTAACATAATTCCAGATGATGGTCCCCACTCAATAATAGATTCCATCCGAAAATGGGCACTGAGGATTAATATTATCCATATGATAGCCGTAGCTCTCGTAGTCACGATCCTCTTGTTGGATCAACGTCTCGATTCAACCAGTCTCTTTCTATAAAAGAAATGAATAGTATAAATGTATATATTCCTTAATATTTATCTATTTATACATTATTTATTTTTACTATGTAAAATTCTCTTGTACAGAAGACACAGAAGTGGAACACCTTGAACTGAGAGAAATCAAAACAACTCTATTCTTATTCATTCTCTTTTTCACCATTACCTTCTGTGATTCTCAATTGTGATTTAGGATGACATACTCGCAATTGATTTACATGGACCCATTTTTCGAGTCAATTTTCACCTTATAGACCACAGGTGATATTTTATCAATGATGTCATACGGACCTTTCCATGATGGAAGAAACTTCATCTCTTTTACTCGATCCCAGGCAAAGTTTAAAGATATACCTTATCACCGACTTTGTATTCTTTCTTAGTCATTTTTTAAATCGTAATATGTTTTGTTACTTACGACAGCTTTCTCAAGGTTCTTCTGCGCGAAAGCAAACGCATGCTGAAGATACTTACGAAGATCCTCCACATACTGATGTGTCGTGGCTGCACTGATTAAGTAATAATCGGACGTGCGATACAACAGGTGTTGTGGAAGTATCATTCTTCTCCCCGTCATCAGCTCAAAGGGTGACATCTTGGTAGCAGCGCTCGGAGTTGCTCGAATAGCCATGAGTACCAATGGTAATCTCACGTCCCAATCTTTACCTGTCTCCTTAACATACTTTTTAAGCATATTGACAATGGATTGGTTATACCGCTCCACGGATCCGCTAGATGCTGGATGGTAGACAATATGTAGTCTTCTCTTCACCCCCAAGATTTTCCACATCTTGGTCATTACCTCACTTACAAAGTGTAATCCACGGTCTGAATCAATTCTTAATGGTAACCCAAATCTGGAAAATACATGATTTATTAACAAAGCGGCAAATGTTTCGGCTGTGTTATTACGAGCTGGTAAACACTCTACCCATTTGGTAAACACATAAGTGACTGTTAACATGTATCTATTTCCTCGGGATGACCTGGTGACAGGACCAATAAAATTGATCTGTATATCGGACTATGGTAATGAAAACCCTATTTTCTGGAATGGAGCATGATGTTTAGGACCTTGAGGTTGAAATTGCGCACATACTAAACAACCTTGACAATAACTCTGGACATCCTTCAACATATGAGGCCACTAAGCATAATCACGTAGTGACTCATATGTGATCTTTTCTCCACGATGACCAGCTGTTGGTGCATCATGTGCATGCTGTAACATTAAACCTCTAAATGAAGTAGGGACTATCCATTGTTGAAAACCATTTTTAGATATTCTCATCAATAACCCATCTTGAATACTAAATTGGGATTTGGTATTCATAAGTAATCGGAGATCCTCCTTTTAGGCATACTCATCTTCCGATATGGGATTGCTATTAGGATCCTCAATATGTTTGTAAAAGATTCCTAGTATAGGATCTTCCTTCTGACTTTTGATCAGATCTTCACTTACAGATTCCTAACTCCATTGAGCTACCCTATGTTAATTCTGGGCCTTAGCCTGTTGTCTAGTGATAGCGTCAATAGGGATCATCTCTAATAAATGATCTATTTCAATTCGATCACCACTCCTTGTTTAGCCAATTTATCGGCTAAGTCAATACCCTCTCTGTCTATATCCTGGGTTTTAGAATGACCCTTGGTCTTCTTCCAATAAATGGTTAATCCATGATCTTGGACTAATTCATCTATGACACAAAACTATTTTGCATGTTTCACTGGTTTGTTATTAGATCTTAACATATTATTCCATTTTCATGTGGGTATGTATTCTACAAAACTGTTCCGGACATAATTTGAATCAGTAACTATTACAAATTCCCTGAGATTATGCTTTATGGCAATTTGAACCGTTTGGTATACAGCAGCTAATTCCGCTACCTGGCTACTCTTTGCACCAATGCTGTATCCTACAGAAATATTAGGGCATTCATTTATTCAAGTAATACCAATTCCTGCCACTAATTTCATATCCTAATATGGTGTGGTAAGCACAACCATCTATATATACACAGGGAAGTAGAGAACAATAGTCTTGTATACCTTGTAAGGGGAAGATTTTTGTTCTTCTAGAAAATCATCTACCAGCTCTTCTTTATGAGAATGAGCGGCACAGTCATGAAGTTCAGCCAGCCCTTGGGCTACGGGACACTTTTTATTTTGCTTATACCGAACTTCTAACGGCCATCCTTGTAAAGACAAGGTCCAAACAGTGATTCTGCTATTGGATAAGTTACCATCCCTAATTTTGTCACTCTGCAAATATTGTAGGGGCTGAATTCAATAATGATTTTCTCACCTTGTATAAAACTTCTAAAGTTTTGAAGTGCCCAGACTGTGGCTAATAAAGCATTTTCACAGTCATCAAACTTTACTTCTACCGGTGATAGGGACTTACTGGCATAGGCTATAACCTTATTCAATTTATCTTGTTTTTGGTATAACACAGCACTGATACTAAGATCTGTGAAACCAGTTTCCAGATAAAAGAGTTTACCCCCTTCTGGATATGCCAGACATGGTTCTTGGATCAGTTTTCGTTTAAGTCCATTCAAGGGTTGTTCCTGATCCTCCCCCCATGTCCATGGTACCCTTTTCTTTAACAATGTTAACAACGGTTTACTAATTTCAGAATAATTATCAATGAATTTGCGTGAGTAATTCATCATACCCAAAAATGACCATAATTCGCCGACATTGGTAGGTGTTTTAGATTTCATTACCGCCTCCACCTTTTTCTCCTGAGGATTCAGGCCTTCAGAAGTTACCTCATGCCCAAGGAAATTGACCTTGGTCCGACACCACTGGGCTTTCTGTAAAGAATTTTTTACACCTGCTTCCCTTAATTGATTAAGCACATACCTAATCTCCTGGATATGCTTATCAAATTAGGTACTTTTCATTAAAATGTCATCCACGTACGTCAAGTTTCCTCTTTCCATGGCATCAGGCATAGCTTTATGTAAAAACACCGCAAATTCATGACCTGAGTTTATGTACCCAAACGGTAATCTGGTCCAGGTAAACTGTTCTTTACCAAAGGTAAAGCCAATTTGTATTGGTCTGCAGGACTCACCACGATGGTCCAATATCCCTGAGCGCAGTCTAAGGTGGTAAAGATCCTGGCGCTTTTCATTTGTACCAAGCATTGGTCTATATATGGCACGGGACATATATACACGTTTATTGAGCTGTCGAAGATCAGCATATAAACGCCATTGACCATTTGGTTTTAAAATTCCAAGAATAGGATTATTATAAGAACTGTGCACTGGTCTTATAATACCGCTCTCCTTGAGATTTGGAAGACGATATTGATTGATATAAACAGGAGGCGCATCGGGATCAGTCTGAATCCTGGCAACATGTATGTCAGTCAGACCACAATCATAGGAATCTTTCGCAAATATATCCTTGAATTCTAATAGAACTTCCTTTAATTGTTGGTGCTCTGAGTCATTGGAGCATCCGTCAGCTAACGATAATTGTTGCTGGACCATTTCAATAAACCCTGGAAAAATTTCAGGTTGACCTATTTCATAGGCTTCCTCCAATCTGTCAGTGAGGTCATGATTTGACTTACCTGTCTTTTCAGCAAACTCCTGATATTCCTGGGCTTTCTGCTCATTAATTGTATGATCAAAGGTAAGGGAGGATTCCTCTACCTTGCAGGTACCTTCTTCAAGATTAAAAGGATATACTGAACTGATGGTGAACAATCCTTCAGGAGAAGAATGGAATGTTTGTTCAACCAATTGTTCTTCTGTTAAATACGATTCAGGTATCAGGCCAATAATTACATTCTGCAACCCAAAAGTGTAATAATTTGAATCTAATGCTATACCAATGATAGTGTCTTTAGACAAATGAACTTCATTTGGCATGCCATTATTCACGATTATTTGGGTTTTAACATTTTTTAAATTCACCATAGGGGTAGGATTTACTGAAATACCTAAATGTTGCATTCTGTTTGATAAACATATCAACGCATCAGAATTTTTTAATTTTTGGCCTCTTGATACCTGAATAGGTAACAGGAAATTATTAGTACCTGGAGGTATGATTATATCTCGTGGTACTAATATGTTGACTGCATATGGCAGTACCTGGGATGACTTGAGGACTTCAATGTCATTCATAAAATCATCAGGATTTCCTTTTAATCTTGTCCACAATATGGAATTTACTATATCCACATGGATAGCAAAATGATGTAATATCCCATGTACATTGGTAACGATATATCGAGGCTCATTAAGCACCAGGAATAAATGAGTTGCTGATTTACCTGCAATAGAAATGGTTAACATACATTTTGCAATGATATTATGATTATCAGACTCAATATCCAAGTCATGTATCCAATTATCTTGGGAATTTGGATACCTGATTACTTTTGGATTGGCCAACTGATTTAATAGATCTCTACTAATGTAGCTATTCTCATAGCGCAAATCCAATTTAGCCCTTTTAGTTCTTCCGAGTTCATTTACTTGTACTGAGAAAAATATTTTATCATCCACTTTTTCAATTCCCACTAGGAATTGTTCATGATCACTGAACCCATTAGAGTCAGTAGTTTCTGGGTGAAGGTGGATTGTAAGTACATCCCATTCCAAACAGACATCTTTGACTCGTTCAGGAGACACACATATGGTGTTATTCTCCTGTTTACCTATAGTGGAATTCAGGGTTGTTTGCAGGAAAGAGACATCAGGGACTTGGCTGTTTCTAAAATGGACCTCTCTGTAATCCGGCCTTTCCTCTATCACATGGCAACTACGCTGTCTGTGATGGGATTGTGACAATTTATAATTTTTGGGCATCCCCACCTGGGACCAGATTCAATAAAAGATTATTGACATAATCAATAATAGGACTCAATCTTTTGAGGAAGTCAATGCCAATAATCAATCGACCAGTAGGCATATCCACGATCAATGTGGGATGACTAATTATTTTATTTCCCACTTTAAAATCTAGCCAAGCTTTCCCTAAAACTTTGAGGGCATTGCCTGAAACACTCACCAGAAGATATCTCTCAGAAGATACCGCCTGCAATTGCAAAAACTTCTGAGATAACAAAATTGCTTGGCTACCTGTATCCATCAAATATATTATTGGAGGGAAATTATTAAACTATTCCACTTTCATATAATATTGACATTCTATTTCCTGTAAAGAACAAAGATATTTGGCATGATAAGTAAAATTATTTTCCGGTTCAGCAGGCATACTTATCCTTGACTCCTCCTCCGTTTTCCTTTTATTAGCAGGATTGCATGTCATCTGCCCATATGAAGTCTTTATGGGCTGTAAGACAGAACAAACAAGTTTTCCCTCCCCCTTGCCATGTGGCTTTGGAAGAGTTAAATTCCTTTCAGTGGAAAAGACAATTGTGTTAGCTTGCTCCATTTTACACACACTTGAATCATCAGCATTGGCGACCTTTAACATACTTACCTGCCTCTCCTTTTCTATAATTGGAGAGGGCTTTCTACAGAAGGAGTCACACCTAAAAAAGGATTTTTAGGGTTAGCAGTAACTGCTTTGGACAACTGTTCCATCCGCTGCATCGTCATTCCAAACTGGTTTTGAATCTGATCCATGCGATCATATAGGTTACTTCTCTTTCTCCCATAACCTCTTGGAGATTGATTTTGTGACCTATATGATTGGAATTTTCCTGAACCATCTGATTCAGAACCACTTTGAACCCATTAAGGCCTACGTTGAAATCCCCTATAATAATTTCTCTGGTATTTTTGAAAAGGAGGGAACTGCCTATTTCTAAACTCATGATTATTATTATTAGGGTTTTCAGCAGCTTTTCGGTCCTTACTCTCATCTGGCCTAGGCTGATTTTGTTTTGGTTGGGAAGGCCTAGAAGTTTGTACAACTTCTGCATAACTCCTTCTAGGGCTTTCAAATTTTCCCTTATCTCTTTTTATCTGAGTGACAGCTATCTCCTCACTAGCTCTTTTAGATTTCCTATCAGGAGACTCATCAGTATTTTGTAGAGCAGCATACAGATTGGTGCTCTCCGTGAGCAACCAATCTAGGGTCCTTCGGGGATGATAATCCCTAGCCAATATAAATTTTATTTTATTGGGCAATGCGTCATAAAATAATTGGATAAATTCCTGGCTTTCAAAATTGGGATCTTTTTCAGACAAACTGTATGCATTTTTAAGGACGGACAAAAATTCCCTAGGACTTTGGTTGGGTCTGCATTTTAAAGTGAACAAAGCCCTCCTTGCAGCATTAGTTGACTTATATGGACCAAATTCAGTTTTAATTCTGCTACCACTTCTGCCCAAGAATCCTTACCCATATCTCTAAGAGAATTAAAGAAATACCGGTGTTTTGGGTTAAATACCCAGGTAATAAACTCAATCTTCTGTCTGTCCTGTTCTAAATGCAAAGTTTTTAGGGCCTCCTCATAAGTTTCTAGATGACTTATTATGGAGGGTGATCCTTTTTTAACAAATTGACACACAGTTCATTTCAGGAATTTGATCATTTTGGTAGTGTCTATCACGGGTTGATAAACCATTTGGGATGGACTTTTAGAAGATCTCGGAGGTGAAATAGACATTAACTCTTCTCCTTTATAGGGGTCATCATATTTAGTACCTACATCTAATTCCCCCCTGGAAAGTTTTACCTTTAAACTACTCATCGCTGTTGGTTGTTTAAATTGAACAGGGGTGGAATCTCTGCTATTTAACTCATTTTGCAACCTTCTATTGTCCTGATACAACTTTTGACACTCTTGTTCTAAATCAGCCTGAGAAAATTGACATTTAGACAATTCACCTGATGTCTGACTTAATTTATATTCAAGAGCTTGTATCACCTTTTGTTGTTCATTGCATCGGTCATTGTATTCTGATAATTTAGCAGACAATTGTGCTAATTCACCAGAAACTGTAGTAGCTTTAATTTCCATCACACTCATTCCTTTTTGATACATATCTAATTCTGTAGCCTGTTCACTATTGTTATATTTTGCTTTTTCCGTATGTTCTGCTAATTCACAAATTAAATATACAATTCAGGCCACGATTGGGAAATTAATGCATCTTTCTCTTTATGTTTAGAATTATGAATGTGACAGAGATAATCAGCAAATCTAGATTTATCAGACCAGATGTCCTCTGCATATGATACAGCTCTCTTTCCTAAGTCAATTATCCAATCCCTTATTGGCCTCTCAATATCCAACCTGACTATGGGACATTACATGATATTTCACTAATTCTTGATTATCCCTATCATGCATATCAGTCTTTACTACCTCAACTTGCACAACTTGGCTAACCTGGCTATTGTCTTCAGACATTTTTACACTTTTCGCACCACAAGTACCACAATGACCTTTCAAATATATATTTTGCACAACAAAATTTTGTTTCAATTACCGGCAGATCTTGGTGGGACCTCCAAGATTGTCGGGATATTTATACTGTTTCCGATTAACAGTTTTTATGATTTATAAATAAATTAGAATCTATAAAGAAGGAGATCCTAATTTATTATCCTAAACTATATAGCTACTATGAGCTCGTGATCTGCGCTGAATTGAAGATGAAAACTCAGTTGTAAACCAAATTATATATATAATTTATTACTAACAAAAAAACGAATCAATATAAACTACGGTACAATTGGTAATAATCGATTAATCTATAACAATGTCTGATACAGCATAAATATCCCAAAAATACACTCAATTAAAATCTGATTTCTCTCAGTCGATATAGGTGTTATAAACCCAAATCTGGTCTAATACGTATATATCTCTATATGATTAACTATATAAGGCTAGAACCAATTTTAGTTCCTAGGAGATGATATTATATTATTAATATTATCTCTGGATCTCCAGAATTTTGTATAAATTTTAAGAATGATACATTCCCCAAATTTACACCAAATAATCTACTATATATAAAATATGGTTAAATCTATATAGAGGTATAATAATTTAATCAACCTATAAATTATATTGAAAATTATACTATACCAAATTTCGACTAGTAGAAATCAATGCCCTTGGTTTCAAGATGGCCGTCTCCAATGCTGGATAAATTAGCTAAAATGGCTGATAAAAGAAGTCCTGTAGGGTATTGGATCTCATCTGCTCTCCTATGTCCTCCTATGACCTCATGTGTTCCTTTTTCCTTCTTTTTTCTTTTTCCTCTCTTCCTTAACTTTTTATTTAACTTTAAAAGGGGCTTGGTTTGGTCTGATAATTGACTAGTGACATGATCAGAGGAGTTTGTTTTCTATCCCAAGACCTCCCCCTCTGATTACGTAATCAAGACCCTAACCTTGCTTTTACATTAGGTGGCACTCCTGTTCCATTTAAAAGTTTTTGGACCAAAACTGATTCTTTCCCATGCATCCCTTCGCTAATTAAATAGGGTGTTTTTTTTTTTTAACTCACAGTCCATCCAAACAAACATTGAGAAATCTCCCAAACAATGGATCTATTATCACTCACTATTTTCTTAGTCTCTTGACCATACCTCAGTAATCCAAAAAAAACATTGTAACACTAGAACCATTGTTTCGGAGAAGACCCAATGCTTACACTTGACCACCTATGTAAAGAAATCCACGAATAGCTTTTACCCAGCATTGGTTCAACCATACAATGTATCAGTAACAGAAATACTATTTCTACACATTCACTACAATTGTCTATATGAGTAAATATATTTTATTGAATCTGTCTAAATCTTCATCTTCCAAGACCAAACTGTGTAAATATTTTGCACAGACTGCTAACTTTTCATTTACAGATTTTAAGTCCAAGGATACTGAACTCCCCTGCCCTACTGAATAAGACAGGATCAGACCAAAAATGGCTTCTCTTATTCCTGTTCATATACTTATATAGGCCTTATATAATGGACTCTTTTTATCCATAAAAGTTCTGACATGAATAAGCCCTTAAATGGCATACATTTTTTTTTTTATCTTTGAACTCCTTTTGACTTGTTTTCCTTTCTAGCATTTTTGCTGGACAAGATTGCATGGTAAAATGCCAGAAAGGAATGGAAAACAGGTTGTTTGAAGTTCAAAGATAGATGCTTTTAAATCCATTTAATTCATTAAAGTAAATGTACCCATTGCAGTTTATGTATGAATACCATTTTAACGTATACTCCAGATAGAAAGTCCTGCAGAGGGCTAAAACACTATGGGCCCTTGCAGACGAGCGAATCTCCTGCGTGTTATCTGCAGCGAGAATGAGAGCCAAGCTGCACGGTGGACATCAGAGGCACGAAGCAGTAACATGATAGATACTGCTCCGTGCCTCCCTGTGACCCTTTTACTACAAAATTACTGTGACAACTATCTCACAGGGATTTTGTAGTGAATGGGTCACAGGGAGGCACGGAGCAGTATTTATCATGTTACTGCTTCGTGCCTCTGATGTCCACCAGGCAGCTTGGCTCTCATTCTCGCTGCGGATAACACTCAGGAGATCCGCTCATCTGCAAGAGCCCTATGTGAATGCAAACTAATAATGATTAGTGTTGGGCGCGAATATTCGAATCGCGAATTTTAATCGTGAATATCGCCACTTTGAGAATCCGTGAATATTTAGAATATAGTGCTATATATTTGTATTTTCAAATATTCTAGATGTTTTTCCTCTGAACCCATGATCCCTCCCTGCTTCTTGTTCTTGCTTGTGGGCCAATGAGAAGGCTGCAATGTCTTTGTCTGAGCTTAGCAACATCCCTAGCAGCCAATAGTAAAGTTGTCTACCACTTTACTATATAAGAATGTCCCCAGCAGCCATTTTCTGCAAGTTTTTTTTTTTCAGTTCTTAGATAGACAGCAGTGTCATTGCTGTGCTCTGTGCTTTGCTGTGTCACATTACATTAGATAGTTAGTTAATATATATATATATATATATATATATATATATATCAGTAATATGTAGTCAGACCTACTAAAATGTCAAGTTGCACGTATTGCTCAAAAATATGCGCATCATTAATTGCTGAATTCCACAATTGCGAATATATCACGGAATGTACACGCCCGGTGCCCCGTGTATTGCGGACCCGCTGTATGCAGGCCGCAATACTGCCACAGTGGGGCAACGGCAGTGTGCATGAGCCCTCAAAGATTGAAAGATGCAGTGAAAGTTGTATTGCAAATTCATGTGCAACCTTTGCAATGTAAAATAGTCAGATATTTGTGACTTTCGTTTCTGTGAGTAAGAGTCAACTGCAGATATCTTAGTGCTACCAATGGTACAATTTGTTAAGCATTTTAAAACACCACTGTGATAGTAGATGAAAAAGTCATTTGAAGCACATAAGTCTATTTCACAGACATACTAAATCTGTTTATAGTGAATGAAAAAGGCATTATTCATGTTAACTCGCAGTGTAAAATAGATCATGGCATTAGGCAAGAAAATTATTAAAAGTGAAAGATCCTCAAAGAGAATGCAAAAAAATAAGTAAAACCATGATTTCAAGCATATATGTAATGAAATTTAAATTGAATTTAGTTCAAAATCATTTACCTTTTGACATTATACATCAGTGTACTAAGCATCAGTTAAGAAAGTAAATAGCCTTTCAATTTAAATGAAAAATTGCTCTGTCTCTTTTGATTTAGAAGTAATTTCCAAATTTAAAGTACACTGCAGTTGTTTACTTAGGACTGACTTGAAAGTGTGATTCATTTCAGAGGGGCAATTTTTTCCTTCACCACTATAATATGTCGTTATTTTTCATTGCCAGTGAATAGCATTGTCAGTCCTAATTATTTCTTTTAATTGACATTGTCTACTGTCTTTAATCGTTCAGTTGTGTAACATTGCATTCTGGCACGGAAAGAAATAAGCTAGAATAGTAACGACATTTTAAATATTAAAACATTGTAACATTCAGAAATTTTATTTTTCCCTTTTAAATAAATGATGAGATAAAAAGTGCTGTTATTACGATTAGTGGAGGGCTTCAAATAAGTTGAATTGCTTCCTTAAAAGTATACCATATTCATCAGCTCAATATGCAGCAATGTAAATGCCATGTAGGTTAAGTGTTCCGATAATCAATACTTATCAAGTACATAATGCAGATGTGAATGCTCACTGACATTTAATGAATATGGGAAGGATTTTATCAGAATAATTTAGAATATAAAGCTTCGTATCAGCTAGGACCTTGTCATGCATCAATCAATACATGCTGCTGTGAGTAATAAGAATATTAAAAACAGAATTATTAGACATGCAAGAACTTACAAAAGTTACCATATAGTGGATTAAACTGTGAGCAGATCTAGAAATAATTTTCTTCCCTTTGGTCACTGCAGAGGAGCTAAAAGAAATGGTTTCTTCCCTTCTGAAAGCTATTTATATTAGCTGCTCCACACTGAACAGATGATCACGGAAAGTGCCTGAGCATACATAGCCGTCAGTACACAGCTCAGTAGATGGACATGAACACTGCCATACACCGTGAACACCAGGTGGCATCATATTGGGTAAGTAAATGTTACAACTCTTCACTGGTTCATTTTTAAATGCATGTAAATGGCAACTATGTTTTATATTAATATATTTTATAGACCAATAATTATAGGACAGCCCCATATGTACACCCCAACCTAACTGTATATTGTAGGTGCACAGAAAGTGTAAGGAGTTGGCTAAGTAGTTGACTCCATTGCATGTTCATGTTCGCTGCGGCGGGCGAAAATATGCGATGTTCGGTCTGCCCCTATACGTCATCATTGAGCAAACTTTGACCCTGTACCTCACAGTCAGCAGACACATTCCAGCTAATCAGCATACCCTCCCTCCCAGACCCTCCCACCTCCTATCAAAAAGCAAGGACAGCATCCATCTTACATTCATTCTGAAACTGCAGTGTTAGTTAGAACAGGGAGAGTGCTGCTGCTGATGAATTAATAGGGAAAGTGTTATCAAGGCCAGTGTTCTGTGTCCACTCCAGTCCTCAAAGACTCATTGGCCTCTTTCACATGAGCGTGTCCGGATTAGGTCCGGATGCGTTGTGGATGCGTTCAGTGAAAACTGTGCGATTTCACAGGCAAAGCCATTCAGTTTTGCCTGTGATTGTGTTCAGTTGTTCAGTTTTTTCCGCAAGGGTGCAATGCATTTTGATGGGTTTTTACGCGCGTGATAAAAAACGGAAGGTTTACAAACAACATCTCCTAGAAACCATCAGTGAAAAAGGCAACACACTCGCACTTGCTTGCGGATGTAATGCGTTTTTCACGCAGCCCCATTCACTTCTATGGGGCTAGGGCTGCGTGAAAAACACAGAATATAGAACATGCTGCGATTTTCACGCAACGCACAAGTGATGCGTGAAACAAAAACGATCATGCACACAGACACATTGAAATGAATTGGTTAGGATTCAGTGCGGATGCTATGCGTTCAGTTGCCTGCCTGTGTGTGAGAGGCCGCAGTGGCACAGTACCTTGCAGATAATTTTAACCCTTTAATATAATTGCAGTTGCTTGCCAGTGTGTGTCAGGCCCACAGACTGTACTGTGCCCACTGCCAGTGCCCATCACTCATATCGGGTGGCACAGTACCTTGCAGATAAAAGAAAGTAATTTAATTTTTACTCTTTAATATAATTGCAGTTGCCTGCCAGTGTGTGTCAGGCCCACTGACTGTACTATGCCCACAGCAAGTGCCGACCACTCATATCGGGTGGCACAGTACCTTGCAGATAAAAAAGTCATTTAATTTTTACCCTTTAACATAATTGCAGTTGCCTGCCAGTGTGTGTCAGGCCCACAGACTGTACTGTGCCCACTGCCCACCACTCATATCGGGTGTCACAGTACATTGCACGGCGCACGCGCAGTGACCTAAAATTCAAATGAAGCGGACCGAGCATGGGTCTTTCTCTATCTCCCAGTTCCAAAAATCTATTCACTACAGTGACCCTGGCCCTGATAAGGGACAAAAACAGAGATTAAACTGTTAGGAATAGTACTTAGGTAACACTAGTTGCATTGACGGCAAATTCCATTGCAAGTGCCCAAAATTAGAAGGAAGCGGGCAGAGCAAGCTTTTTTCTCTATCTGCCCATGCAAGGATTCAATTCAATACACGTCCCCTGATAGGGGACTTAACAAAGATTAAAATGGTAAGAATAGTAGTTCACACTATTTGTATTGGTGGCACAGTACATTGTGCGGCGCACGCGCACTGCCTCAAATTGGAAGTAAGAGGACCGACCAATCATCTTTTTCCATCTCCCGGTTCCTAAAATCTATTTGATACACGTCCCCTGATAGGGCACGTAACACAGATTAAACTGATAGGAATAGTACTACTTAACACACCACTCATATAGGGTGGCACAGTACATTGCACGGTGCACACGCAGTGCCCCAAATTAGAGGGAAGAGGACCGACCAACCATCTTTTTCCATCTCCCGGCTCCTAAAATCTTTTCCATACACCGGCCCCTGATAGGGGACAAAACAGAGATTAAACTGGTAAGAACAGATTTTTTTTAAATTAAAAAAAAGAGGACAGCCTCTGCGGAGCTGTTTTTTTTTTTGCCCGCTTTACTGAACACTCATGCACAATGGCTGTAGGTTCATGCATCCATATGCGGAGGTGACAAACCTGGTCAGTCAAACCCAAGGCAACATCATCGACCTCATCTCATATGTGTTTTTTCTGGAGCGTGCCCTGCGAATAGTGCTGGATCAGGCCGTAGATGAGCATGAAGAGGAAGAGTTGTGGTCACCATCACCACCAGAAGCAGCCTTGTCATCGTCGATTGCTGGACCTGCGGCAACACAGAGAGAGGAGTCTGAAGAAGAGGAGTCAGAGGAGGAAGGTGGCTTTGAGGAGGTGGAAGACCAACCACAGCAGGTGTCCCAGAGGGCTTGTTGTCACCTTTTGGGGACCCTTGGTGTTGTACTTGGCTGGGAGGAGGAAGACACCTTCAATGACGTCAGTGAGGACAAGGAACGGGACATAGCTAGCTTGGTATCCAACCTTGTGCAAATGGAGAGTTTGCGGTTGTTGAAATGGACTGTTTGCGGTTGTTTGCGGTGCGTTAAACGGGGAGTTTGGTCTGTCTCTGTGAAGCGGGCGTAACCCTTACACTACCTGATCGATACAACATCATACCCGATCGTATACACACACTGGATGTTTTAAAGCACGTTATTTCAAACAATTTAGGAATGTTAGGTGATTTATGCCCTTTACGGATTAAAACCCGACTCAGCGTCAACTACGTAATTTTCCATGGGAGTTTTGCCATTGATCCCCCTCTGGCATGCCACAGTCCAGGTATTAGTCCCCTTGAATCAACTTTTCCATCATTATTGTGGCCAGAAAGAGTCGCTGTGGGTTTTAAAATTTGCCTGCCTATTGAAGTCTATGGCGGTTCACCCGTTCACGAACGGAAAATGTTATGTTCGCGACATCTCTACTCCCTATAAGGCATATGCTGGTTGTGTTACAAAGCTGACACCTACCTGCAGTCAGAGTTAACTCTAATGACAGACATTCATATGCTGTATTTGTCTTCCAACTCATCTCACAAAAAACATGCTTATATTTAATGAAAAATAAACAAAGGTCTTGGAAGGTAGAAGGGGAAAAAAAAGGTTGCCACCAATAATTATTTTGTTCTGAAGAGGATAAACAAAATACACATCTGCAGCAATGGGGGATATTTATCAAAATTGGCGTAAAGGAAAACCAGTCTAGTTGGCCATAGCAACCAATCAATCTCTACCTTTCATTTTACAGAGCTCATTTGGAAAATGAAAGGATCAATATGATTGGTTGTTATGGTCAACTAAGCTAGTTTTCTTTTTTTACCAATGACTTTTTTAGTTTTTAAATACTATGTTACTATGTTACTTACAGTATATGCGATAAAATATTTGTTTAATTATTTCATTGTACAAAAATCTTGTATTCTGCGTTAAGGCTGCACTTATATGCGGTAAAATCTTTTCTGAATTATTTCAGTGGAGAAATATATTTTATTCTGCGTTAAGCGCTGCACTTTTATGCTGTAAAATCTTTTTTTAAATATTTCGGTGGAAAAAAACTTGTAGTAATTATTAAAGGGAACCTGTCATCTCAAAAACTCATATAAAACCGCCAGCATTACCTCATAGTAGCACCCAGTCTGTTAATAATCATCTGTTTGATCCGGTAGTCTAATGCTCCATAGATTAAAAAAAAAATGTTCTAAGTCAAGGGGGCAGCGGCTTCCTTGCTTCGTGTCTAGGTAAGCATGCCCCCTAACCGTCCCCTCTTTTGTTAGATTGACAGCCTGCAGTGTGGCCGGGATCACATAAGTCTCGCGCATACGCAGTGCTCTGCTAAAATCCAGCTAACAGCGGCAGCCGGAGACAGGATCACACCTTACCAAGGAGCGCACAGCACATGCGTGAGAGTTATGCAATCCCGGCCACACTGCAGGCTGTCAATCTAACAAAAGATGGGATGGTTAGGGGGCGTGCTTACCTTGACTCGAAGCAAGGAAGCTAACACGAGGTTTTATCTATAGGGGCGTTTCTTAGGCGGAGCTGAGGAGCTTAACTCCGAGAAAATATGACTCTTCTCTGGTCACACAAGTAAGATATGACAATTTTATGTTCATTTGCATAAAAGGCGGGAAGTTCAAAAATGCATAATACTTATTAAATTTGTCTGCAATTGAAATTAAAAGTGTAATTTATATGTTTAGGGCAACACAATGAACATTCAGAAATGATTAGTGAGGGTAGCATAGTGGAGATGACAGGTTCCCTTTAAGCGCTCCACTAATATGCGGTAAAATATTTTTTGAATTGTTTTGGTGGAGAAAAAACTTGTATTCAGCATTAAGTGCTGCACTTATATGCAGTAAAATCTTTTTTGAATTATTTTGTTGGCCAAAAATCTTGTATTCTGCGTTAAGCGCTGCACTTATAAGCGGTAAATTTTTTAAAAAATTATTTTGGTGAAAATACAAATTTTCAACTCCTCCATTAACTTCCACATCTCTTCATTATCATCGGACACACTAACTTTACACCCCCCACGCAGCTATATATATCTAATTGGTGCCAGCAACACCTAGGAGCGAATAAAGGTAAATTACACTGCCAGCCTGTTAAAGGGAATTACAGCATGAAACCACAATACATTTGATATGACATTTAGCAGGAGTTTAAGGTGCCCACATATAGCACATAGTGGGACACTGCATCAAGATTAATAAGGCGTGGATCAGCCAGGATTTCCACACACCAGTGTCTGATGCATCAGATTAGATCATCCATGGTGCCACACCAACAATTTGACAAAAGAGACTGGTTTCTTCTGGCTACCTTCCTCAGCTACTATTCTGATGATTGTTACCTGTATGCTGCCACACATCTGATGCCAAGTGCTCCTTCTTTCACCCACCATATTTGGCTGGTACTGGAATTGCAACCCACCTCCACAGTATGTCACCTTGCCACTCTGCAGTCTCATGATGCTGCCGCCACCTCCAGACTCTGTCATTGTGCCGCTGTAGTATCCTCATGCTGCTGTAACCTCCAGACTCTGTCATTGTGCCACTCTGCTGTCTACTTATGTTGTTGCCACCTCCAGACTATGTAATTGTGCTGCTGTGTGGTCTTCTCATGTAGCTGCCACCTCCACACTCTGTCATTGTGCAACTCTGAGGCCAACTCATGCTGCTGCCACCTCCAGACTATGTCATTGTGCTGCTCTGTGGTCTTCTCATGCTGCCGCCGCCTTCAGACTCTGTCATTGTGCCGCTCTATGGTATCCTCATGCTGCTGCCTCCTCCAGACTTTGTCATTGTGCCCCTATGCGGTCTACTTATGCTGCTTCCACCTCCAGACTCTATTATTGTGCAACTCTGTGGCCTTCTCATGATGTTGCCACTTCCAGACTATGTAGTTGTGCAGCTCTATTGCCTACTCATGCTGCCGCCACCTCCAGACTATGTCATTGTGTCAATCTGTGGTCTCCTCAAGCTGCAGCCACCTCAAGACTCTGTCATTGTGCCGCTCTCTGCATGCTGCTGCCACCTCCCGACTATGTCATTGTGCCGCTCTGTGGTCTAATCATGCTGCTGCCACCTCTAGCCTATGTCATTGTGCTGCTTTTTGGTCTCCTTATGCTGCTGCCACATTCAGACTGTCATTGTGCCGCTCTGTGGTCTCCTCATGCTGCTGCCACCTCCAGACTATGTCATTGTGTCGCTCTGTGGTCTAATCATGCTGCAGCCACCTCTAGACTGTCATTGTGCTGCTCTGTTGTCTCCTCTTGATGTCTGCACATCCAACTCTTTCATTGTGCCGCTCTGTGGTTTCCTCACACTGCCGCCACCTCCAGACTATGTCATTGTGCCGCTCTGTTGTCTTCACTTGCTGCCCCCACATCTAGACTCTTTTTATTGTGCTGCTCTGTGGTTTCCTCACACTGCCGCCACCTCCAGACTATGTCATTGTGCCGCTCTGTGGTATCCTCATGCTGCTGCCACCTACAGACTATGTCATTGTGCCGCTCTGTGGTCTCCTCATGCTGCTGCCACTTCAAGGCTCTTTAATTGTGCAGATCTGTGGCCTGCTCATGCTTCCGCCAACACCAGACTGTCATTGTAGAACTCTGTGGCCTACTTATGCTGCCGCCATCTTTAGACTATGTCATTATGCCGCTCTGCAGTCTCCAAATTCTTCTTTCACCTCCACACTCTGTCATTGTGCCACATGGTGGCCTCCTCATACTGCTTCCACCACCAGACCCTGTCATTGGCACCCTCTATGGATTTTTCATGCTGTTCCCACCCTCCCCACCTCATGACTGGTCCAGGATTTTGGCTTTCAGCCTAACTGAAATCATTTATTTGACACTTCATCTGATTTGTCAGAAGTAGAGATGAGCGAACACCTGGATGTTCGGGTTCGAGAAGTTCGGTGGAACTTCCCGAAAATGTTCGGGTTCGGGATCCGAACTCGACCCGAACTTTATCCCGAACCCGAACCCCATTGAAATCAATGGGGACCCGAACTTTTAGGCACTAAAAAGTCTGTAAAATAGTCCAGGAACGGGCTAGAGGGCTGCCAAAGGCAGTAAAATGTAGGTAAATCCCCTGCAAACAAATGTGGATCGGGAAATGAATTAAAATAAAATAAAATAAATAAAATTTAACCAATATCAATTGGAGACAGGTCCCACTGCAAGGAATCATGCGTCATATCACTCAACACCGGAGAAGGCCACTCTCAGTTATTTCGGCCAGCACCCAGACCGAGGAGAGAGGTCCCACAGCAAGGAATCATGCGTCACATCAACCACCACCGGAGAAGGCCACTCTCAGTTATTTTGGCCCAGCACCCAGACAGAGGAGAGAGGTCCCACAGCAAGGAATCATGCATCATATCAACCACCACCGGAGAAGGCCACTCTCAGATATTTCGGCCAGCACCCAGACCGAGGAGAGAGGTCAGACAGCAAGGAATCATGCGTCACATCAACCACCACCGGAGAAGGCCACTCTCAGTTATTTCGGCGAGCACCCAGACCGAGGAGAGAGGTCCCACAGCAAGGAATCATGCATCACATCAACCACCACCGGAGAAGGCCACTCTCAGTTATTTCGGCCAGCACCCAGACCGAGGAGAGAGGTCCCACAGCAAGGAATCATGCGTCATATCACCCACCACTGGAGAAGGCCACTCTCAGTTATTTCGGCCAGCACCCAGACCGAGGATAGAGGTCCCACAGCAAGGAATCATGCGTCATATCACCCACCACTGGAGAAGGCCACTTTCAGTTATTTCGGCCAGCACCCAGACCGAGGATACAGGTCCCACAGCAAGGAATCATGCGTCATATCACCCACCACTGGAGAAGGCCACTTTCAGTTATTTCGGCCAGCACCCAGACCGAGGAGAGAGGTCCCACAGCAAGGAATCATGCGTCATATCACCCACCACTGGAGAAGGCCACTTTCAGTTATTTCGGTGCAGCACCCAGACATAGGAGAGAGGTCCCACAGCAAGGAATCATGCGCCATATCACCCACCACTGGAGAAGGCCATTTTCAGTTATTTAGGCCCCAGCACCCAGTCAGAGGAGAGAGGTCCCACAGCAAGGAATCATGCGTCATATCAACCACCACCGGAGAAGACCACTCTCAGTTATTTCAGCCCAGCACCCAGACAGAGGAGAGAGGTCCCACAGCAAGGAATCATGCGTCATATCAACCACCACCGGAGAAGGCCACTCTCAGTTATTTCGGCCCCAGCACCCAGACAGAGGAGAGAGGTCACACAGCAAGGAATCATGCCTCATATCAACCACCAACAGAGAAGACCACTCTCAGTTATTTCGGCCAGAAACCAGACCGAGGAGAGAGGTCCCACAGCAAGGAATCATGCGTCATATCACCCACCACAGGAGAAGGCCACTTTAAGTTATTTCGGCCCAGCACCCAGACCGAGGATACAGGTCCCACAGCAAGGAATCATGCGTCATATCACCCACAACTGGAGAAGGCCACTTTCAGTTATTTCGGCTAGCACCCAGACCGAGGAGAGAGGTCACACAGCAAGGAATCATGCGTCATATCACCCACCACTGGAGAAGGCCATTTTCAGTTATTTAGGCCCAAGCACCCAGTCAGAGGAGAGAGGTCCCACAGCAAGGAATCATGCGTCATTTCACCCACCACCGGAGAAGGCCACTCTCAGTTATTTCGGCCCAGCACCCAGACAGAGGAGAGAGGTCCCACAGCAAGGAATCATGCGCCATATCACCCACCACTGGAGAAGGCCATTTTCAGGTATTTAGGCCCCAGCACCCAGTCCGAGGAGAGAGGTCCCACAGCAAGGAATCATGCGTCATATCACCCACCACCGGAGAAGGCCACTCTCAGTTATTTCGGCCCCATCACCCAGACAGAGGAGAGGTTCATTCAACTTTGGGATGCACCGCAAGATCATGGTGAAGTTAAAAAAATGAGGATGCAATAAAGAAGTGCCCCAGAGTACAAGAATACGTGGTTGAGGGGGAGGCAGTTATAAATGTTATATTCTGCACAAGGGAGGTACAGGTACTGTGGGATCCATGCCTGATTCATTTTTATGAATGTCAGCTTGTCCACGTTGGCTGTGGACAGGCGGCTGCGTTTGTCAGTAATGACGCCCCCTGCCGTGCTGAATACACGTTCAGACAAAACGCTGGCCGCCGGGCAGGCCAGCACCTCCAAGGCATAAAATGCTAACTCTGGCCACGTGGCCAATTTGGAGACCCAGAAGTTGAATGGGGCCGAACCATCAGTCAGTACGTGGAGGGGTGTGCAGACGTACTGTTCAACCATGTTAGTGAAATGCTGCCTCCTGCTAACACGTTCCGTATCAGGTGTTGGTGCAGTTAGCTGTGGCGTGGAGACAAAACTTTTCCATATTTCTGCCATGCTAACCCTGCCCTCAGAGGAGCTGGCCGTGACACAGCTGCGTTGGCGACCTCTTGCTCCTCCTCTGCCTTCGCCTTTGGCTTTCACCTGTTCCCCTGTGATATTTGGGAATGCTCTCAGTAGCGCCTCTACCAGCGTGCACTTGTACTCGCGCATCTTCCTATCACGCTCCAGTGCAGGAAGTAAGGTGGGCACATTGTCTTTGTACCGGGGATCCAGCAGGGTGGCAACCCAGTAGTCCGCACACGTTAAAATGTGGGCAAATCTGCTGTCGTTGCGCAGGCACTGCAGCATGTAGTCGCTCATGTGTGCCAGGCTCCCCAGAGGTAAGGACAAGCTGTCCTCTGTGGGAGGCGTATCGTCATCGTCCTCCGTATCCCCCCAGCCACGCACCAGTGATGGGCCTGAGCTGTGTCGGGTGCCACCCCGCTGTGAACCTGCTTCATCCTCATCCTCCTCCACCTCCTCCTCATCCTCCTCGTCCTCCAATGGTGGGCCCTGGCTGGCCACATTTGTACCTGGCCTCTGCTGTTGCAAAAACCTCCCTCTGAGCCAATTCTAACAGACTGGCCTGAAAGTGCTAAAAATGACCCCTCATCCTCCTCCTCCTCCTCCTGGGCCATCTCCTCTTCCATCATCGCCCTTATCGTTTTCTCAAGGAGACATAGAAGTGGTATTGTAACGCTGATAACGGTGTCATCGCCACTGGCCATGTTGGTGGAGTACTCGAAACAGCGCAACAGGGCACACTGGTCTTGCATGGAGGCCCAATCATTGGTGGTGAAGTGGTGCTGTTCACGCAGTGCGACTGACGCGTGCGTGCTGCAGCTGAAACTCCACTATAGCCTACTGCTGCTCGCAGAGTCTCTCCAGCATGTGCAAGGTGGAGTTCCACCTGGTGGGCACGTCGCATATGAGGCGGTGAGCGGGAAGGCCGAAGTTCCGCTGTAGCGCAGACAGGCGAGCAGCGGCAGGATGTGAACGTGGGAATCGCGCACAGACGGCCCTCACTTTATGCAGAAGCTCTGACATGTCGGGGTAGTTGTGAATGAACCTCTGCACCACCAAATTCAGCACATGCCCCAGGCAAGGGATGTGCGCCAAACCGGCTAGTCCCAGAGCTGCGACGAGATTTCGCCCATTATCGCACACCACCAGGCCTGGCTTGAAGCCCACCGGCAGAAACCACTGGTTGGTCTGTTGTTCAATACCCCGCCACAACTACTGCGCGGTGTGGGGCCTGTCCCCCAAACATATGAGTTTCAGAATAGCCTGCTGACGTTTACCCCGGGCTGTGCTGAAGTTGGTGGTGAAGGTGTGTAGGAGGAGGAGGCTACTGGAGGCAAAGAATGATGCCCTGCGATCCTTGGCGGCGAAAGGACAAGCGCCAAGGAACTCTCCACCTGCGGCCCAGCCGCCACTACATTTACCCAGTGTGCAGTTAGGGAGATATAGCGTCCCTCGCCGTGCTTACTGGTCCACGTATCTGTGGTTAGGTGGACCTTGCCACAGATGGCGTTGCGCAGTGCACACTTGATTTTATCGGATACTTGGTTGTGCAGGGAAGGCACGGCTGTCTTAGAGAAGTAATGGTGGCTGGGAACAACATACTGTGGGACAGCCATGGACATCAGCTGTTTGAAGCTGTCTGTGTCCACCAGCCTGAATGACAGCATTTCAAAGGCCAGTAGTTTAGAAATGCTGGCATTCAGGCCCAGGGCCTCGAGGGTGGCTAGGTGGGAATTTACGCTTTCTCCAAGGTTTGTGAGATGGAGAGCTGAACGCTGCCGTGTGACATGGTGGTGACGCAGGTGGTGTTGTCGGTGGCACATCCTCTGTTTGGTGGGCGGCAGGTGCCAACATTCCTCCTGAGGCGGAGGAAGAGGCCGAGGCAGCAGCAGAAGAGGGAGCAGGGGGAGCCAGAGTGAGTTCCTTGCTTTTAAGGTGTTTACTCCACTGCAGTTTATGCTTTGCATGTAGATGCCTGGTCATGCAGGAAGTAAGGTGGGCACATTGTCTTTGTACCGGGGATCCAGCAGGGTGGCAACCCAGTAGTCCGCACACGTTAAAATGTGGGCAAATCTGCTGTCGTTGCGCAGGCACTGCAGCATGTAGTCGCTCATGTGTGCCAGGCTCCCCAGAGGTAAGGACAAGCTGTCCTCTGTGGGAGGCGTATCGTCATCGTCCTCCGTATCCCCCCAGCCACGCACCAGTGATGGGCCTGAGCTGTGTCGGGTGCCACCCCGCTGTGAACCTGCTTCATCCTCATCCTCCTCCACCTCCTCCTCATCCTCCTCGTCCTCCAATGGTGGGCCCTGGCTGGCCACATTTGTACCTGGCCTCTGCTGTTGCAAAAAACCTCCCTCTGAGCCAATTCTAACAGACTGGCCTGAAAGTGCTAAAAATGACCCCTCATCCTCCTCCTCCTCCTCCTGGGCCATCTCCTCTTCCATCATCGCCCTTATCGTTTTCTCAAGGAGACATAGAAGTGGTATTGTAACGCTGATAACGGTGTCATCGCCACTGGCCATGTTGGTGGAGTACTCGAAACAGCGCAACAGGGCACACTGGTCTTGCATGGAGGCCCAATCATTGGTGGTGAAGTGGTGCTGTTCCGCAGTGCGACTGACGCGTGCGTGCTGCAGCTGAAACTCCACTATAGCCTACTGCTACTCGCAGAGTCTCTCCAGCATGTGCAAGGTGGAGTTCCACCTGGTGGGCACGTCGCATATGAGGCGGTGAGCGGGAAGGCCGAAGTTCCGCTGTAGCGCAGACAGGCGAGCAGCGGCAGGATGTGAACGTGGGAATCGCGCACAGACGGCCCTCACTTTATGCAGAAGCTCTGACATGTCGGGGTAGTTGTGAATGAACCTCTGCACCACCAAATTCAGCACATGCCCCAGGCAAGGGATGTGCGTCAAACCGGCTAGTCCCAGAGCTGCGACGAGATTTCGCCCATTATCGCACACCACCAGGCCTGGCTTGAAGCCCACCGGCAGAAACCACTGGTTGGTCTGTTGTTCAATACCCCGCCACAACTACTGCGCGGTGTGGGGCCTGTCCCCCAAACATATGAGTTTCAGAATAGCCTGCTGACGTTTACCCGGGCTGTGCTGAAGTTGGTGGTGAAGGTGTGTAGGAGGAGGAGGCTACTGGAGGCAAAGAATGATGCCCTGCGATCCTTGGCGGCGAAAGGACAAGCGCCAAGGAACTCTCCACCTGCGGCCCAGCCGCCACTACATTTACCCAGTGTGCAGTTAGGGAGATATAGCGTCCCTCGCCGTGCTTACTGGTCCACGTATCTGTGGTTAGGTGGACCTTGCCACAGATGGCGTTGCGCAGTGCACACTTGATTTTATCGGATACTTGGTTGTGCAGGGAAGGCACGGCTGTCTTAGAGAAGTAATGGTGGCTGGGAACAACATACTGTGGGACAGCCATGGACATCAGCTGTTTGAAGCTGTCTGTGTCCACCAGCCTGAATGACAGCATTTCAAAGGCCAGTAGTTTAGAAATGCTGGCATTCAGGCCCAGGGCTCGAGGGTGGCTAGGTGGGAATTTACGCTTTCTCTCCAAGGTTTGTGAGATGGAGAGCTGAACGCTGCCGTGTGACATGGTGGTGACGCAGGTGGTGTTGTCGGTGGCACATCCTCTGTTTGGTGGGCGGCAGGTGCCAACATTCCTCCTGAGGCGGAGGAAGAGGCCGAGGCAGCAGCAGAAGAGGGAGCAGGGGGAGCCAGAGTGAGTTCCTTGCTTTTAAGGTGTTTACTCCACTGCAGTTTATGCTTTGCATGTAGATGCCTGGTCATGCAGGTTGTGCTAAGGTTCAGAACTTTAATGCTTCGCTTCAGGATCTGATGGCACAGCGTGCAAACCACTCTTGTCGTCAGCACATTAATTAAAGAAGTGCCATGCTAGGGAACTCCTTGAAGCTGCCTTTGGGGTGCTCGGTCCCTGGTGGCGGTGGCCAGTAGCAGGCGAACTCTCTTGGTGGCGGCTGGTCTGCTTTTGCCTCCTGCTCCCTCTTTTGCTACGCTGTTGGCTCGGTCTCACCACTGCCTCTTACTCTGAACTATGAAAGTCAGTGGCACGACCTTCATTCCATGTGGGGTCTAGGAACTCATCGTCCTCTGCATCGTCTTCCACACAGTCTTACTCCCTGACCTCCTGTTCAGTCTGCACACTGCAGAAAGACGCAGCAGTTGGCACCTGTGTTTCGTCATCATCAGAGACGTGCGGACTCCGATGAGGTGGTATTCCAATGTCCTCATCATCAGGAATCATCAGTGGTTGTGCATCAGTGCATCCTATGTCTTCCACCACTGGGGAGGGGCTAGGTGGATTCCCTTGGGAAACCCTGCCAGCAGAGTCTTCAAACAGCATAAGAGACTGCTGCATAACTTGAGGCTCTGACAGTTTCCCTGATATGCATGGGGGTGATGTGACAGACTGATGGGCTGGGTTTCCAGGTGCCACCTGTGCGCTTTCTGCAGAAGACTGGGTGGGAGATAATGTTGTGAACATGCTGGATCCACTGTCGGCCACCCAATTGACTAGCGCTTGTACCTGCTCAGGCCTTACCATCATTAGAACGGCATTGGGCCCCACCAAATATCGCTGTAAATTCTGGCGGGTACTGGAACCTGAGGTAGTTGGTTCACTAGGACGTGTGGCTGTGGCAGAATGGCCACGTCCTCTCCCAGCACCAGAGAGTACACTAACACCACCACGACCGCGTCCGCGACCCTTACTAGATGTTTTCCTCATTGTTACTGTTCACCAAGCACCACAATAAGGAAAAAAAATATTTGGCCCAATGTATTGATTTCAAATTTAGGCCTTTTTTTACAGGCACCTAACACTATCTGCCTATTTGTTTATGTAGCGTATTACACTAATCCAGGCACAGCAGTAACCACTGATTTAGGGGAATATCTCTTTTAGGGCTAGTATTTAGGCCCTGGATGAAAGGTATCCTTTTATGGACAGATTTACACTTGGCCTGCAACAGCTGGGACACCAGATTCAGGGTATTGCTATTTTGGCAATTGAATGTCACCCCAGAACAAAATATATGTTTTGCAAGATACTATGAATCCTGGCCTGCAACAGTTGGGACACCAGATTCAGGGTATTGCTATTTTGGCAATTGAATGTCACCCCAGAACAAAATATATGTTTTGCAAGACACTATGAATCCTGGCCTGCAACAGCTGGGACACCAGATTCAGGGTATTGCTATTTTGGAAATTGAATGTCACCCCAGAACAAAATATAAGTTTTTGCGGACACTATGAATCCTAACCTGCAACAGCTGGGACACCAGATTCAGAGTATTGCTATTTTGGCAATTGAATGTCACCTCAGAACAAAATATATGTTTTGACGGACACTATGAAACGTGGCCTGCAACAGCTGGGATACCAGATTCAGGGTATTGCTATTTTGGCAATTGAATGTCATCCCAGAACAAAATATATGTTTTTGCGGACACTATGAATCCTGGCCTGCAACAGCTGGGATACCAGATTCAGGGTATTGCTATTTTGGCAATTGAATTTCACCCCAGAACAAAATATATGTTTTCACGGACACTATGAAACTTGGCCTGCAACAGCTGGGACACCAGATTCAGGCTATTGCTATTTTGGCAGATTAATTTCACCCCAGAATAAAATATATGTTTTGGCAGACACTATTCTATTTTGCCAGCCACAGCTGAAACCACTGATTTATGGTATTGCTATTTTGGCAATTGAATTTCACCCCAGAACAAAATATATGTTTTTACGGACACTATGAAACGTGGCCTGCAACAGCTGGGACACCAGATTCAGGGTATTGCTATTTTGGCAATTGAATGTCACCCCAGAACAAAATATATGTTTTGGCGGACACTATGAATCCTGGCCTGCAACAGCTGGGACACCAGATTCAGGGTATTGCTATTTTGGCAATTGAATGTCACCCCAGAACAAAATATATGTTTTTGCGGACACTATGAATCCTGGCCTGCAACAGCTGGGACACCAGATTCAGGGTATTGCTATTTTGGCAGATTAATTTCACCCCAGAACAAAATATATGTTTTGGCGGACACTATTCTATTTTGCCAGCCACAGCTGAAACCACTGATTTATGGTATTGCTATTTTGGCAATTGAATTTCACCCCAGAACAAAATTTATGTTTTCGCGGACACTATGAAATCTGGCCTGCAACAGCTGGGACACCAGATTCAGGGTATTGCTATTTTGCAGATTAATTTCACCCCAGAACAAAATATATGTTTTGGCAGACACTATGAAATCTGGCCTGCAACAGATGGGACACCAGATTCAGGGTATTGCTATTTTGGCAGATTAATTTCACCCCAGAACAAAATATATGTTTTGGCGGACACTATTCTATTTTACCAGCCACAGCTGAAACCACTGATTTATGGTATTGCTATTTTGGCAGATTAATTTCACCCCAGAACAAAATATATGTTTTGGCGGACACTATGAAATCTGGCCTGCAACAGCTGGGACACCAGATTCAGGGTATTGCTTTTTTGGCAGATTAATTTCACCCCAGAACAAAATATATGTTTTTGCGGACACTATGAATCTTGGCCTGCAACAGCTGGGACACCAGATTCAGGGTATTGCTATTTTTGCCAGATTAATTTCACCCCAGAACAAAATATATGTTTTGGCGGACACTATTCTATTTTGCCAGCCACAGCTGAAACCACAGATTTATGGTATTGCTATTTTGAATTTCACCACAGAAAATAATCTATCCTTTGCCAGACAGCAGATAGTATTATACTTGGATAGCCAAAGCTGGAACACCAGATTTTGGGGATTGGTATTTGGGCAATTGTATTTAACCCCTTAATAAAATATAGAAATTGCCATCCTGAGTTTCTAGGGGTGACAATTAACACAGCCAAGCCCCTAATGTAGGATATAGCAAAAAAATAAAACTAGTATTGATGGATTGATGGACTTGGTGGCAGCTTCTTCTGGTGCACCACAAGTCACAAAATGGCCGCCGATCAACCCAGAAAATAAGTGACAGAAAAACGCTCTGTGCAGCCTAAAAACCAGTGAGCAAGTAACTAGCAGAAGTTCAATCATTCACAGCTGTAGATCGATCCGTTCATTAGGTGCTGTTGCTGACTTTTCCCTGCCTTATCTCGCCCTCACAGAAGCTGCGTCCTCTCCCTACATTAATCAGAGCAGTGTGACGTGTGGCGCTATGTGACTCCAGCTTAAATAGAGGCTGGGTCACATGCTGCACTTGGCCAATCACAGCCATGCCATTAGTAGGCATGGCTGTGATGGGCTCTTAGGGCAAGAAGTAAAATGCTAGCTGATTGGCTGCTGTGCAGCCCTTCAGAAAGCGGGAAGAAATCCCCGAACAACGGACCCAAACCCGAACTTTTTTGAAAATGTCGAACTGTTCGCTCAACACTAGTCAGAAGGAAGGAAAAATGAGATGAATAACGCATCCTGTCTGTCTAGCAGCTGTAATGCCTATATGGTCCTATCAGAATTGGCTTATGATTTGTTAGCCAAAAGCAAGAATTGGTACAAAAAACAGAAGACATGCAAATATTACATTCACGTCTCATTTCTGTTTCGTATCCACTCCTGTTTTTTTTTGGCATTAGTAATATTGATCGAATTTTGAGCAAATGCTGACTGAGTGAAGCCGTATGCTGCACTGACAGGATCCATTTTTTTGTGTGATATTGTTCTGATGGTTTAGAGGAAGGGCAAAATAATCGATGATGTCAACACAAACTTACTGCTGACACCCTCTCCACTCTGTCAAGGGGGATCTACTTGTATGTGGAATCAGCTGATGAGGGTTGTGCGGAATTGCTCTGGTAGACAGGCTTGCGGACGCAGTATAGAGGCAAGGTACACAGTTCTCTGGGTAAAGCAGAAGTGTCTTATTCACACTCGGCAAAACAGAAACAGTCTTTAGTGCTTGTTCACACAAGGCAAAACAGAAACATAAGTCCCACAGCAAGGTCACCTGAGTGGTCGGTGTTAGTTCACACCTGGCAGTTAGCTCGGCCACGCAAAGTTTCCACCAGCAGCTTCCAGGTAGACTGCACGCCTGTTTGCAGACTCTTGCTCTCAGCCCTGAGAGCTCCACAGCAACACCAGCAGCTTCCAGGACAATCACTCCCCCACCTGCTGAGGTGGCTGCCTTTTAAAGGCCCGGAAAAAGTCCGGCCTGGACCGTGGGGAATAGTCTCCCACCCAGCACTTGACTATTCCCAATAAGAGCCGGCCCGGATCGGCTTTGTAGCCATACTAAATATTAATGTGTCAAGCAGCACTAGCTGCTGCTGACACACAAAAAATCCGGCTCTTATCTCACCGAGGCCAGGAATCTCGGTGACACGTACCTTCCGTCGACGACGGAACCTTGCGCCCTCTTACAGGGTGTAAAAGGAGTGCACTTTTTCTTAACGCTAACATCTACCTGTAAGTCTCAGTTGATTCTTTAGTTATTTGGCCAGTTGTGGCCCCGTGACCGCCCAAATAAGGGAAGTATGCAATCATTCTAAGAACAACAGAGATGACAAAGGTAATAGTGGCTCACTGTACCTTTGGTGCTGCAAAGCCCTGTTGATCCATTCAACCAACACAGTTATACATAAGGAAAGTTAAAAATTGGTCTGAGCACTCAAATACTGGAGTACTGCATACATGTCATAAATTAATAATATTTATTCTTAGCAAGGCATACACAATAAAAAACTATATAAACCTGACATGAAGTAGTAGAATCAGCAAGGTTTGGTATGTATCCACCTCAAGTTTAAATAGCGAATGTATATACACCTCAAGTTCAGTTTGCCAGTGTCATTAATTAATGAATTAAACAACAGTTGTGTATGTCCACCTGCAGGAAAATGCCCACACTATTCTAGGACAGATTAGTAAAATGTGAAGCGGTCATATAATAGTCTGTAAAATAGTCATGAAATAAGGCGATATGGCAGAAGGATTTGCGGTGTATTTGTGGTTTCCCACTGTACCACGCTGCCTAAAATGCCTTTAACCTTTCCGGACGGCTTCTATTGCTGTAAGTGTCCTTTGTGAACAGGCTCATTCATATGGTCATCAATTGACCAAGTTTGTGATGAATAATACGTTCAGATGTTCACAGAAATCTCAAGGTGTATAATACAGCCAATGTCCGGCAACACCAGGGAGTCTGTGGGATTCCAGAGGGATATCTTTCAATCTGCCATTCTTCAAAGAAGACAGTGGATAAAGGCAAATATACAGTTGCTCAACCGCAAATATAGCAGGTCCTGAAATATAGCACACTTACCTAGGAGTTTATACACCTCCAATCATCTCTATATACAAATCAAGACAAGACAAGCAAATCAAGCAAGAGACACTCGCCAAACCAGCACCAAGAAGGAGACAAAGGAAGTTTCCAATCTACCACCCAGACACCCAATGCATCGGAACATAGATGGAGCGAATGGAAGAGAGTACCTGGGAAGAAATCGCACGCCGCAGAAGCCAGATCTTCTCCGAAACAACAAGAGCCCAAAGGCTGAACCGTTACGCAACTTTCGTAGTGGACTGATAAGTCCCGAAGCTTAATATGAGGGTTATAAAATAGTCTCACTGCGATTTAGCGTAGGTTGGTTGAGGAAAAATCAAGAAGCAGGGAGGGATCATGGGTTCAGTTGAAAAGAAAATCTAGAATATTCGAAAATACGAATATATCTCTATATTCTAAATATTTGCAAATTCTCAAAGTCGTAATATTCGTGATAAAAATTCGCTATTTGAGTATTTGCGCCCAACACTAGTGGAAACATGGAGATATCTGCATCCAGAGGGGAGAGAATACTCTTACCACTCTCATGCACACACCTCATGGTCTAGAATAGACTATTTTAGACAGTTAGACAGTTTTGCCTCACTTCTTAGAGGCTGTGGGGAGAATATGACATTGTCAACATGGGACATAAAGAGGATATCAACCTGTTTTGGGATGCAGCAAAAGCTGTCTTAAGGGACAGGAGCATATTATATTTATTGGGAAAGTAAAAGGAAATCTGAAAACAAGTGATGGCAAAAGAGGTGTGGAAAACCATTAGGTCATTGAAAACATGCAAGGCACCGGGCCCAGATGGGTTAACAGGGGAATTTTTTAAAATCCTAAGGGATCAGATAGGGGATACTCTAACCAAAGTGTTTAACTCTGCCGTGGGGAAAGGAGGACTCCCACAGTCTTCCTCTTTAGCAGATATTAAACTCTTGCTCAAACCCGGTAAAAATGAGTTACACCCAAGCTCTAATAGGTCTATTTTGTTAATCAATGTCGATGCGAAGATACTGTAGAGGATTATGGCAGACAGACTGGGAACCTTTATGCCTTCATTAACAAACCCTGAACAGGTGGGTTTTACCCAGGGCAGAGCAGCGGTCACCAATATCCGCACAGTACTGGCGGTTCTGGACAGGGTCCAGCATAGGCTCAGCCAGGGAGAAATACCAGCTCTGATGATGTTAGACACAGAGAAAGCATTCAATAATGTCAGATGGAACTGGTAAGGGTCTGTGCTGGACACAATTGTTTCAAAGGTCCTTTTCGAAGGCTATTAGGTCATATTTACAGACACCCCCAGGAGAGGGTCCACACAGGTGGCTACCTGTCAACCCCCTTCGAACTGCAACAGGGTACCAGACAGGGCTGCCCTCTGTTGCCCCTGCTATTTAACATAGCTATAGAACCCTTATCCCGATATCTTCAAACATCAGGGGTTTTTAAAGGCATTAAGATAGGAAAGCAAGAAGTTAAGTTAGCATTATTTGTTGACGATGTCATTCTATTCTTAGGATTTGGAACATACTAAGGGTATAAAGTAAACCTATCTAAGTGTGAACTATTAGATCTAGGTGGAAACACAGGTAGAGGCTATTTGTTGCACAAGACCTATGGTATAGCACCTCCAAGGGATTATATCAAATAGCTAGGAATAAAGATAGGCCGCTCTCCTGCCTTTCAATACAACCCATACTATAAGCCCCTACTGGAAAGAATATTTACAGACTTATGGAAGTGGGCTCAACTTCTGCTCAATTTGGTGGGGAGTTGCCACCTTGTCAAAATGTCATGCTTTGCTAGACTTCTGTATCCCCTGCAAACAATTCCAGTATTGTTAAAGCACAAGCATGTAACAGCATTAAATACACACGTTACTTCTTTTATATGGTCAGGAAAAAGACCTAGAATAGCTTTAAGTAAACTAATGCGACTTAAACTGGAGGGGGGAGTTAATTTTCCAAGCGTGAGGGGTTATAATTTGGCTTGTTTATTGCGCCAGATTCTAGATTGGAAAAGAATACAAACTACTACTCTAACTTGCCCTTAGAAAAGAATATGGGATACCCATGGGATCTGATGGCCTTGGCACACTCTCCATTCGCCAACCTCCCACCACAGGTAAAACAATCTACCCTTCTTAGGGATACCCTTATTACTTGGAAAATAACACAAATGTTGTTTAATCTATCATACCAGTGCTCTAAACACCTCCCTTCATGGGACTCACCAGATTTTCAAGAAGGGAAGACAAACCGCTTATTCAAAAGCTGGAGAGAAAAAGGAATAGATAAAGTAGGGAATTTGATCCACGACCAAAAACCACGATGCCTTACATTAGAAGAATTATGCTGTACATACAATCTTCAAAGCCCCCAACATTTTCCCTACTACCAAATATTACATTACTGTAAGACAAAACTGACAGATATCTCCAGAGAGGCAATGCTTTTGATCCCTTCCTTGCTTCCAACAATAGATACACCATTTCAGGTTTATACTCCTTCCTCAAAGTTAAGTTACTTTCAGGAAACAGCCATTCAATGTATAAAGGCTGGGCAAACCAATTAGGTGAAGAAGAGGTGGGAAGAGAGATACTTAGTGGGTGGACATATTTTAGAAAACATATCCTATCGGAGAATTGGAGGGAAACCCAACTAAAAATTATGCACAGGGCAATATATGCTTTAAATATACCGTATTTTTCGCCCTGTAAGACTCACTCCCCCCCCCCCCCAAAAAAAAAGTTAGGGAAAAATGGCAGTGCGTCTTATGGGGCAAATGCTAACACTGATACACCACCGGCCGCGATGCTGCACAGCGCAGCCGGCGATGTATCGGTGGGGAGGGAGGAGGGGCTGGGGTCCGGCATCTGGTGTTGTAATAGCAGCGGGGCCCGGTGCAGTTACTGTATTCTATTACAACAGGCCCCGCTCATTGTAGTATTCATATGTAACATGTAGGCATTAAACTAAAGCAATCCTCTGCAGCACTCACTTGAAACTCCCAAAGCAGGCAGGCCGGGTGGCAGCATAACATCACTCACTATGTAACGCACCTGCTCCTCCCACTTTATTAATGAAGCAGGCAGAGCAGGTGCGTGATGTAGTGAGTGACGTTACACTGCCGCCCGGCCTGCCTGCTACGGGAGTTTCAAGTGAGTGCTGCAGAGGATTGCTATAGTTTAATGCCTACACGTTACATATAAATACTACAGTGAGCAGGGTCCGGTGTAATAGAATACAGTGACTGCACCGGGCCCCGCTGCCATTACAACAGCAGATGCTGGCCCCACCCCCTGTATTGGGGGTCATTCACTCACAGGGACACTATTATGCAGAGGGGGTGGGGGATCGATGGATGACACATATGTAGCATAAGATGCTATATATGTGTCATCCACAGATCCCCCCCCATAACAGTGTCATCCACAGATCCGCCATAACAGTACTATCCACAGATCCCCCATAACAGTGCCATCCACAGATCCCCCATAACAGTGCCATCCACAGATCCCCCATAACTGTGTGTCATCCACAGATCTCCTCCATAACCGTGTCATCCACAGTCAGATCCCCCATAATAGTGTCATCCACAGACCACCATTTGTTCAAAACCCACCAAAAGCACACCTTTTGGTTCAAAATATTTTTTTTCTTATTTTCCTCCTCAAAAACCTAGGTGCGTCTTATGGGCCGGTGCGTCTTGTAGGGCAAAAAATACGGGTACTTCCCTCGACCATCAAGCCAGACAGACAAACAAAATGTCCTAAATGCAATGAACCAAAATCTGATCTATATCCTGGGCTTTGGAGCTGCCAGAATCTGAAACAGTTTTGGGTTGATGCCCATTCTCTAATCCAGAAATCAAGTAAGCTCATGATTCCTGTGGACTATAAAATGGCCTTGTTTCTTTCAATTAGTAGAGGAACTCAACTCACAGGGGGGCAAGATTTCTCATCTACCACCTGTGGCACACAATAGTTATCATGGCGGCAAAAAAATGCATATTAGCTGACTGGTTACTTCCACAGACCCCAACTATCAGTCATGTAATTTTGATCACAAAAAAAAATCGTATGGATAGCACAGTTAATAGCAACCAAAGATAAAAAGAGTCAGACAAAAAGATTCTTTACAAAATGGAAATCCTTTATTATATGTTGTTGTGATGGCAAGGAAAGAGAGAAGTTAGTCGATCCCTTTAGATCTACTCAATGGTATATGCAGGAAGAGCTCAAAGGTACTTTGGGGAAACTAAAGAAAAACAGCTCCTAGTTAGCAGACAAAATGAAAATGATACCCCGATTAAGAAAATGTATGGCTACATGTTGTCCTCGCTACGTTATTAGTTTATTGTAAGAGACTCAGAAGGTGAATGTTACTGTATTAATACATTATATATTTCAGTTGTTATAACATCTATGTTATTTCATGCAAAAGTTTGATTGTTAAACATATAAAATCAAATAAAATATCTTTGAAAAAAAAAAGAAGAAAAATTCATACGCACTTCACTGTTACAGTTATTTGCAGTAAAAGCATTTTGTGGCCTATTTCAGTACAAAAAGAAAAATATATACGCACTTCACTGTTGCAGTTATTTGTGGTGAAAGCGTTTAGTGGCCTATTTCGTTGAAAAGCCTGTTGTGTAAAAGTAGAACAAAATTTGGGCCCAATTGCCGTTCTGCGGTGCAGTGATATATCCTGAAGCCCTGTTTTCAGTGTATTACTGGCAAAATAAAAATATATTCGCCGTCCAATGTTGCATATATCTGTTGAAAAGCCTGTTGTGTAAAAGTTTAACAAAATTTGGGCCTAATTGCCATTCTGCGGTGCAGTGATATATTCTGTAGCCCTGTTTTCAGTGTATTAGTGGTGAAATAAAAATATATTCGCCGTCCAGCGTTGTTCCTCTCTGTTGAAAAGCCTTTTGTGTAAAAGTGTGAAAAAATTAGTTCCTAATTGCCGCTCAGCAGTGCAGTGATATATTCAGAAGCCCAGTTTGCCGTGTATTAATGGAAGGAAAAAAAAAAATAATATTCGCTGTTCATCTTTGCATTTATCTGTATAATGTAATAATGTGATAGTGTAAAAGTTAAAAAAATAAAGGCCTATTTGCCATTCAGCAGTGCCAGTTATATGTGGTAAAGGCCTTTTCGCAGTGAAATTTTTACCGTGAAACAGGCTTTTTTTGGGAAAATTCATGGGTGACTGTATGGACCGAATTAAGTAGTGGTGAAATTTGTTATATGAAACAGTTTTTTTTTTTTGTCAAATTTATAGGTGATTGGACACCTCCTTTTGCAGTATGGACCAAATTACTTTGTGGTGAAATTTGTTATATGAAACTGCCTTTTTTTCGTCAAATTTATAGGTGACTGTACACCTCCTTTTGCTGTATGGACCAAATAACGTCAAATAACGTCATAGTGAAATTTGTTATATGAAAAATGCTTTTTTTCCTCAAATTCATGGTGATTGTACAACTCCTTTTGCGGTATGGCCGAATTACGTAGTGGTAAAATTTGTAATGTAAAATGGGCTTTTTGGGGGAAAATTTATGGGTGATTGTACACCTCCTTTTGTGCTATGGGCCGAATTACGTAGTGGTGAAATTTGTGATGTGAAATGGGCTTTTTTAATAAAACTTCATGGGTGACTGTACACCTCCTTTTGCTTTCTGGACCGAATTACGTAGTGCTGGAATTTGTTATATGAAACAGGCTTTTTTCATCAAATTTATTTATGTACACCTCTTTTTGCAGTATGGACCAAATTACTTAGTGGTGAAATTCTTTATGTGACACAGACTTGATGAACTTCGTGACTCTTCTGGGCTCCAAACAATCTTAAAGCTTTGTCTTCTCATTGTCTGTAGCTACTAGAGGCCTGTTCAGGCCAGGCAGGTTCCCCAGAAGCATCTGGCTCTATGAGAAGCCGATACCGCACTTGCATCAATCTTGACACAATCTGTCTCCAGGTGGAGAGAAAAAGTTTTTTTGGAATGCTTTCTCCATCGCAACCAAGTGGTCGAATAAACAGAAGACTGGCCGATTCTCTCCTGTCTTAGGCAACACTTTATTGAGTAATTGTGGAAAGTCAAAAAACTGCTGTCCACTAACCTCATAAAGGCCTTTCCGGTGCAGGTTAACCACAGATAAGTCATTACAAGGACTGCTGCCAATTATCAGATCAAATTGTCCCCATTCTTCAATCTGTTTCCTGGTTATATACTGTATCTTGCCCACATATACAATCTCTCCTGGATGGCATACCCGTCCTATCGTGATGGCGTCCTCATACACCTCTGATACCATATATTTTTAAACGTTTAGGCCTCATGCACATGACTGTTGTTTGATTCCGTGTCCGCTGCTCCGTTTTTCGTGATTTTATGCGGACCCATTGGTTTTCAATGGGTCCGTGGAAACCTCGGCAAATGCACCGTTTGTCCTCCGCGTCCGTGGTTCGTGATTCCAGTCCATCAAAAAAATATAACCTGTCCTATTCTTGTCCGTGAAAAACGGTTCACGGACCCATTCAAGTCAATGGGTCCGTTAAAAATGCGGATGGCCATCCGTGTGTCATCCGCGTTCCGTGTCCGTTTTTTTTGCGGATCCCTTGGCAGGCACTTGGGAAACATTGTCAGCCTGTCTTTTGGTAAAATCTTTTGGGTCATGTCCGCTAAAAAAAATGGAAGACACACGGAAACACAACGTAAGGCAAAAACGGACACGGATCACTGAACAACGGAACCCCTTTTTGCGGACAGCATAAAAAAACGGTTGTGTGCATGAATCCTTATTCTAAGCTTTTTCCCTGATGACTGGGAACTCGTGATGCTTTCCTTGACAAAGAGACCAGGGGCTGGTAGGATTTGAATCTTGATGAATAGTGATAGACAAACATCAGCCTGGAAGGTTCGCAAACGCGCGTTTCCGATCAAATGTTCGGGGCGTGCCTCATTGACTTGGCAGCCAAACCTGAAAAACCTTCAGGTCATTTTGAAGCCACCAAATACTTACTAGAAGTGTACGAATAGTCCCACAATATTGACAGTGACATACTAGAGGGGGATCATTGGCAAAAATTCTCACAAAAAATATGTATTTTAATCAGGGGCTATTTTTATGCATCTTAAAGGGAAACTCTCAAAAATGTGCCCTGGTGGAGCCTAGACATTTTTAATGTAGGCCATGGGAGGAGTACAGGCCCCAAAAATGGGGTATTCACCTGACAGAAAATAACTTGTGATTATGATTTCTGGAGGCAGGGCCGGCTTCAGGTTCATGTGGGCCCTTGGGCCATAAATCTTAGTAGGCCCCCTTGAGGCATTTTTGTTCATTTACATGTTACTTAGTGGCTCCCACACGGTATAATGACCACCTATTGCCCCTATACAGAATAATGATCCCCAGTGGCCCCCACACTGGTGGTTATAATGTATGGAGGGGGCGCTGGGGGTCATTATACTGTATGGTGGTCACTGGGGCTCATTATATTGAATGGGGGCTTTGTTGGTCATCATACTGAATGGAGGGTCATTGGGGGTTATTATACTAAATGGGGGGCACTGGGGGTCATTATATTGTGTAAGGGGCCCTCACAGTGTAATCACCCCTCAGTGGCCCCTCACATACCAATCATTGCTGGAGCGCAGGGAAGCCGGCGGTCCTGTTATTAACTAACTGCAGCTCCCTGCGCTCCTTCTCTCCTCAGGCCCGCTGCAGCAGTGAGACACACATCATGACATCACGTTGCTGGGCCGGGCCTGGAGGAGAGAAGGAGCTGTACAGTGATGTAGCTAGAACTGACTGGGCCCCACAGAAAATTTTACACCTCTGCTCCCCCACAAGTGGGTTCACATCACGTTTTTTCCTATCGGTTTGATGTATACAAATGTGCAGTACTCCACGTTTTTGTATCCTGCAGAGTCCAGTAAAAAAATGCATACCCTAACGGCACGGCATGTGTGTCATTTTGCCCCGTTTCGGCGCGCTCAGCAGATTGTCACCGTTGTCGCACACCACGTTGTCAACTGTCAAATTGAGCGGGGTTAACCACTGATCGGCCTGTGACCGCAGAGCTAAAAGCAGTGCAGGACCGGTGTGGCTCTTTGCTTCCAGGCACAACAGCAGCAGCACAGCATGGCAACGTCTCACCTGGGACGTCAAATAGGTTCTGGGGAGCTTGGGGGGCGCAGCAGAAGAGGCGGCAGCAGTGGAAAAGGAGGAGTCAGTCAAGGAGGAGACAAAGAATGGAGTAGGAGGAGGAGAAGAATAAGCAGGCCTGCATGCAATCCTTGGCGGTAACACCAAATCCACACGGGTGCCACGGGCTACATGCTTGACAGCCTTCGGAAGGTTCACCCAGTGGGCAGTATAAGTTATGTACCATCCCTGCCAATGTTTGCTAAACCACGTGTATGTGGTCAGATATAGTGTTGAGCGTGAATATTCGGATCGCGAATATTGCCACTTTGAGAATTTGCGAATATTTAGAATATAGTGCTATATATTCGTATTCGCGAATAGTGTTGATCGCGAATATTCTAATTGTGAATTTTTATTGCGAATATATTACATTGACAATTTTTGCAATCAAGTGAATAATGATTGGATATCCCAAATTCTTGAATTTGCGAATTTATGGCGAATATTCCGTAGTTGGTGGGCTAGCAGTTCCGACAAGCCAGAGGTCAGCCGTTGGGCAAAAGGGTTATGCAGCGTCATCAACTTTTTATGCTCGAACATTTGGGCCACGGAAGCCTGCCTTCTGCCAAATAAACACGACGATGGCACGGTGGAGGACAAATGGGAGGAGAGAGGAGAAGGAGAATAGGCAGGACGTGGAGCACTGGGAGTGTGGCTTTGTGGGTTCTGACGGCGTTGCTCCCACTGGGCTCAGTGATAGGAGGCCACGTGCTTTCTTAAGGCGGTCATCCCTAGGTGAGTGTTGGGCCTACTGTGACTTATGCGTTGACAGCACAGGCTGCAGATGGCAACACTATTGTCAGCAGCTGACACGTTAAAAAAAAGCTCACACTGCGGAGCCATGTTCCGGCATCCTGGCAGCTCCAGAAGTGACCGTGCATGGTGGATGGCTCGCTCCAGATACATTTGCAGTCTTGCTTTTTGCCTCCTGTGCCCTGCGAGCTCTGCCTGCTTCTCCTCCCTCTCTGCTGCTCCGTCTCTCCCTCTGAACTTCCCTCCTCTTCCTCTCTTGTGGGCACCCACATGAAGTCCATCGACACGTTATCATCATCACCTTCACCACAACTGATATTTGAGATCTCGGTGTAGGCAGCAACATCGGGGACCTCCCACCTTAGGCTAATCTGGGTACTGTCATCAGACCGCTTGTTGGCAGCCACTGCTACCTCTTCTTCCTCATCCGATGTCAAGAATGGCTGCTCATCGATAAGGTCTAGGAGTGAATGGGAAAATAATTTCTCTGACTCAAGTGAAGGGGCTATGGTGGTGGTGGTGATGGTGTATTTTGGGGTGCACACAGCAGAGAGTGAGGAGGGTGCAGATACAGGGGATGAGGAAGGCTGAGTTAGCAACTCAACCAACCCTGGTGCACCCTTTGAGGTAATCACACGCGCGTTCTCCAATTTCCCACTTAGGCTCCGGCCTGGTGCACCTGCCCGAACCCTACCACCCCTGCTTAACTGCTTGCCTCTGCCTGAAATTTTCAAAATGACCCTGTGCCTAAGTCCCTAGAGAAGAGCAGTATGTGTGGAAGCAGGTTTATAGCAGACCTCAATCAATATTTGGTGGAAGCAGGTATATCAAACCCCTTAATCAGTATTTTGTGGAAGCAGGTATATCGCAGGCTCCAATCAATATTTGGTGGAAGCAGGTATATCAAACACCTTAATCAGTATTTTGCAGGAGCAGGTATTTCGGGGCCCTCAATCAAAATCCCTCAATCAATATTTGGTGGAAGCGGGTATATCAAACCCCTCAATCAGTAGTGTTGAGCGCGAATATTCGAATCTCGAATTTTAATGGCGAATATCGCCACTTTGTGAATTTGCGAATATTTTGAATATAGTGCTACATATTCATTTTGCAAATAGTGTTGATCACGAATTTTCTAATCGCGAATTTATGACGATTTTTTCGCGAATATCGGCACTTAGCAACATCACTAGCAACCAATAGGAAAGTTTCCTCCAACTTAGTGTTGATTGCGAATATTCTAATTTTTAGAGCGAATATATTACATTGCCGATTGCCGCAATCAAGTAAATAATGACTGGCGATCATGAATTTTCGAATTTGCTAATCTATGCCGAATATTCAGCCAAAAATTTGCTAAATATTGCGAATTCGAATACTGACGATTCCACTAATCACTATTAATCAGAATTTTGTGGAAGCAGGTATATCGCACCCCTCAGTTATATTACACCACCCTATTTATTTGGGGCAACAGGTATATTGCAGCCCTCAATTAGAATTTTGAGGAAGAAGGTATATCACACCCCTCAATCAGATATTTTTGGGGCAACAGGAATATCACACCCATTGAAAATAGTTGTTCCAATAGCGCTTGTCCCTCTATATAGCTGCGGTATCGCAGCAGAACCACACACAACTGCTGCACAATACAAATGCACTTTATACTTTTTATGTTAGAAAGTATAAGTATCACAATACCCCTCAATCAATTTTTTTGGGGGCAACAGGTATATCACACCTGCTGCAATTAGTTGTTCCAATAGCGTTTGTCCCTATATGCAGCTGCGGTATTGCAGCAGAACCGCACACAACTGCTGCACAATAGAGATCTTCCGAACTATTCACCGGCGAACAGTTCTCAGCGAACATCACATGTTCGCCGCTGCGGGCGAACATATGCGATGTTCGGTCCGCCCCCTATACGTCATCATTGAGCAAACTTTGACCCTGTACCTCACAGTCAGCAGACACATTCCAGCCAATCAGCATACCCTCCATCCCAGACCCGCCCACCTCCTATCAAAAAGCAAGGACAGCATGCATCTTAGATTCATTCTGAAGCTGCAGTGTTAGGCCCCATTCAGACATCCGTAGTGTGTTGCGGATCCGCAACACACCATGCCGGCACCGCCCTTGCGAACAAGAATAGGACATGCTCTATCTTTTGCGGAGCCGCGGCCGGATGTTTCCGGGCCAAAACCCGGAAGTTCGGGGCCGCTGCTCCGCAAATGCGGAAGCGGAGAGGACATAGTGTGCTCTCCGCATCACGTCCGGCCCCATTCACAATGAATGGGTCTGCATCTATTCAGCAGAATTGCGGAATGGATGCGGACAAAATTGCGGACGTGTGAATGGGGCCTAAGTTACAGCAGGGAGAGTGCTGCTGCTGCTGCTGAATTAATAGGGAAAGCATTAGCTAGGCCAGTGTTCTGTGTCCACTCCAGTCCTCAAAGACTCATCTGCTGCATGGACAGCGTCCTGACAGCACCCGAAAAAGCCCTATTTAGGGCTGGTACATCAGTTTGCTTTTATTAGATTTTTTTCCATATATATATTGCAGTTGCCTGTCCGTGTGTGACAGGCAGCAGGCCCAAAGACTGTACTGTGTGCACACCGTTCATATAGGGTGGCACAGTACCTTGCAGATAATGATTTCATTTAAATTTTACCCTTTAATAACACTCCCTAACACCCTGTCCCTGCTCCACAGAGCAACCTCACCCTACACTGGCAAAACACAGAATGTAAAATGGATGCCAGATGGGGTTCTTTTATAGGGTGGGGGTGTGTCCATGTGCTGAAACGTCTCAATTGACTCTCCTGTCCCACCTGATGCATGTGTCATGGGTCAAAGTTAGGCGCAATGTAAAATAATATGGCATTGGCGGACATCGCCATATGTTCGCATGTTCGGCGAATCGACCCCCGGGCGAACCACAAGGCTATCTCTATTGATGAACTTTGCGACTCTTCTGGGCTCCAAGCCATCTATAAGCTTTGTCTTCTCATTGTCTGTAGCTACTAGAGGCCTGTTCATGCCAGGAAGGTTCCTACAGAAGTATCTGTCTCAACGAGCAGTCGATACCGCACTTGCATCAATATTGACAGGGTTCGTCTCCAGGTGGAGACAAATTGTTTATTGGAATGCTTTCTCCATCTTAACCACGTTGTCGAATAAGCAGAAGACTGGCTGATTCTATTCTGTCTTAGGCCTCATGCACACGACCGTATGTGTTTTGCGGTCCGCAAATTGCGGATCCGCAAAAAAAAATGGATGACGTTCCGTATGTCTCCCTTTTTTTTTTTGTGGATCCGTTATTTTTGCGGATCCATTGTAATAATGCCTATCCTTGTCCGCAAACTAGAAAAAAATAGGACATTCTCTATTTTTTTTGCGGAACGTAAAAACGGACATACGGAAACGGAATGCACACGGAGTACCTTCCGTTTTTTTTGCGGACCCATTGAAACGAATGGTTCCGCATATGGTCCGCAAAAAAAACGGAACGGACACGGAAAGAAAATACATTTTTTAAATTAAATTAATTAAATATTTAATATTAAATTGAACCAAAACTTGATTAAAGTTATAAGAAAGTTAACTTAACTTCGTCAATATATTTTCCCAATCTTCAATGGAAGTTTTCAGTCAATCAATGTGCAAGTCTTTTGTGCCAGAGAACGTTTATTATTAAATCGTGTTTTAAGCAACACTTTATAAAGTTGAGAAATTTTAACCTTCTGTTTTGTCCCATATTCCCTATAAATGAATAAACAAAGCGACCGCTCTGTGGCCTCCTCATGCTGCTGCCACCTCCGAAATCTCTCGTTGTCGTTCCACTCTGTGGCCTCTTCATGCTGCTACAAGGAAATAATACATGGACCCTATCTGGGTATGGGTATACCCTAAAAAATCTAAACTAAGTATACAGACATGGAGAGCGGCGCCCAGGGATCTCCTTGCACTTACTATTATCCTGGTGCACCGCTCCATTCTCCCGGTATAGGCTCCAGTAACTTCAGCTCTTCGGCTTAACTGGGAGGAGCCTGCCTTTTTTGTCCTGGGCGTCTCCTAGGCTGTAGCGCTGGCCAATCGAAGCACTCAACTCACAACCTGGTAGGTTTTTTTCACCTTGCCATTCTGATTTCTCCTGAGGCTGCCGCTACCTCCAGACTATGCCATTGTGCCACTCTAAGTCCTTCTCATTCTGCTGCCACCTCCTGACTCTGTCATTGTGCCACTCTGTGGCTGCCTTATGCTGCCGCAACCTCCAGACTGTCATTGTGCCACTCTGTGGCCTCCTCATGCTGCTGCCACCTCACCACTATGTCATAGGACCACTCTGTGGACTTCTCATGCTGTTCCATTCCTCCCCACTTCTTGACTAGGCCACTATTTAGCTTTTTTGGATTGTCTGACATCATTTATTTAAACCTTCTTCTTATCTGTCAGAAGGAAGGAAAAATGAGATGCACAGCGTGTCCTCTCTGTGTAGCAGCTGTAAGGCCTGTATGCTCCCATCAGAATTGGCTTGTGATTTGGTAGCCAAAAGCAGGAGTGGGTACAAAACACTGAAGACATGCAAATATTCGGTTCACGTGTAATCTCTGTTTTAGATCCCCTCCTGCTTTTGTGGAATTAGCAATACTGATGGATTACTGACCAAATGCTGACCGAGTGAAAGCAGATGCTCAACAGACAGGATCCATTTTTTGTGGGGTTATTGTTCTGACGGATCAGCGGAAGGGCAAAATAATCAGTGATGTCAACACAAACTTACTGCTGAAACCCCTCCATTCTGTCAGGGAGAGCTCTACTTTTATAAGCGTTTAATAGAACAGGTTCTGTTTAGATCTATGTGGAATCAGCTGACGACGGTGTAAAAGGACTGTGCTTCTTCTTGGCGCTAACATTGACCTGTAAGGCTGAGTTCATACTTGAGTTTTTGGGTCCATTTTGGCCCCGTGACAGCACAAATAAGTGAAGTGTGCAGTGATTCTAAGAGCGACGCCTGTAATCTGCATGTCATACGGACTCACAGTATTATTTCACTACAAAAGCAGACTTCCTATGCGTGTTACTGCAAGGCACAGTGTTCTACACAACTATAAAGGCTCTCAGCAGCCAGGAAATAGCCGTTTTTTAATGTAATTCGCCGCAAATATATTTGGATCGAAACAAATTCAGCGAACCGGCGAATAAAATTTTTGAAAAATTTGCTAATCTCTAACGACATCCATTGATTCACCGCTGTCAAGTCTAGAACTTACCTCCTCATAGAAACTGATTTAATTATTTTGACATGGCCGATCCCTCATGAAGCAATGCTGATATGGCATTATTTGCTTATTTTCATTGAGGGACTCCAAGATAGCATCTCTTAGAAAACCTTTAAACAGTTTACCAACGACAGATGTTAAACATACCGGCCATTATTTTCCGGGCTCTGTTTTTGGACTCTTTTTGCTACATTTGCTATACGCCAATCCTGTAGAACACCCCCTGTCAGTATTCGGTATTAAATATCAGAAATAAGGGTCTGGCTATGACATTACTTAATTCTCTTAGGATTAGTGATGAGCCGAATATCTGTTCGGCTCGAGCATCGCTATGCTCGGCACATGGTGGTACTCGACCAAGTACCGCATGTGCTCGAACGCAATGCTCGAGTCTCTGCCCTGCACGTTTCGTGGGTTTTAAGCAGCCAATAAGGGTGCAGGTAAGTACTGCCTTCACTGTAATACCAGTAGCCATGTTGGCTGCTGGCATTACAGTAATTGGCTGGCTGGAACGCTCCATGAGGTGATATATAGCACCCGATGACGCATGTTCGGCTCATATTTGCTGATTTGCAAATTTGCTGCAGGCCCTCACCTACATTATTTTACAGGGTCAGCTCACCTCTTGATGATGACAACGAAGTCTTGCCTGTTGGTACTCTGGATGTCTGCCCCATCATCTTTCGATGTTATTTTTTGCGCCTACAATGGTGACCACAGGTAACGGGGAATCAGGGTTGGATTCCGTAGAGGGAGCCTGAGAAATCGCTATGGCTATCACTTCCAAGCTAGGCACTCCTAGTTAGTGCTACGTGTCCAGCTTGGACACCTAATAGTTGTAAGGCACTGAGGGATCATTGAGGACGCTGACACGGTCTGCTATGTACTCCTTCACCATCTTCCAAAACTTTTCCCTCCTTGTGACAGTAGGCTGCGCATCAGAGTGAGGGTGCTGGCAGGGTGTCATGAAACTGTCCCAGGCTTTGGAGTGTTGCCCTGCCTCTGTTGGAACTGCTGTGTGTTCCCCTTGTCTCCCTTCCTCAGTTACCCAAGGAACTACAGACTCCGCCACCAGCCAAAATTTTTTAGTTGAGGGCCTGCAGTTTAGCTGACCCTATATAAAAGATTTTGAGTGGAGGGAATATATACAATCTGGATGATGAGAAGGAGGAGAAGAAAACAAGATTCAACTATATACTCTTTTTTTGTGGTGAAAAAGGTGCATGGGAAAACGCTACAGTAGATTGAGTACATTATAAATGATAGATTGAAATTGCCTTTATGTTCATAATCAGCTCAGCTCTCCTCTGGTGGAGTTGAAAAGTCAGGGGCAATCCAGGCCTTGTTCATTTTTATCTGAGTCAACCTGTCAGCACTGCCAGTGGACAAGCGGATACGCTAATCTGTTATAATGCCGCCAGCAGCACTAAATACATGCTAAGACAATACGCTGGCGGCAGGGCAGTCCAGCACCTCCAAGGCGTAGAGCACAAGTTTGTGCCATGTGTCCAGCTTGCACACCCAGTAGTTGTAAGACACTGAGGGATCATTTAGGATGCTGACACAGTCTGCTTTGTATTCCTTCACCATCTTCCAAAACTTTTCCCTCCTTGTACCACTAGGCTGCGCTTCAGAGTGAGGTTGCTGGCGGGGTGTCATGAAAATGTCCCATGCCTTGGAGAGTGTTGCCCTGCCTTTGTTGTAACTGCTGTGTGTTCCCCTTGTCTTCCTTCCTCGGTTGCCTAAGAAAGTATGGACTCTGCTGACCGCGTTGTCAGATGGAAATTTTTGGAGCAATTTTTCATCAAGGACCTTCTGGTATTGCACCGTTTTGCTCTTCCTCTCCACTAGAGGAATGAGAGATGAGAAGTTCTCTTCATAGTGGGGGTCCAGAAGGTCGGACACCCAGTAATCCGTGTTGTCTAAAATGCGTATGATGTTCGGGTCATGGCAAAGGCAACCTAACATGAAGTCAGACATGTGTGCCAGACTACCAACAGGCAAAACTTTGCTGTCATCATCAGGAGGATGACTCTCAATCTCCTCATCCTCTTCCTCATCTTCTGCCCACCCACGCTGAACCGATGGAATTAAAATTCCATGGGTACTACCCTCTGTAGCAGAGGCAACAGTCTCCTGCTCCTCCTCTTCATTGTCCAATTTGCACTGAAAAGACGAACTAAGGGTGGTCTGGCTATCGCCCTCTGTAATGTGTTCTTCCCCCATTTCCACCTCTTCCACATGTAAAGTGTCGGCCTTAATTGTGAGCAGCGAGCACTTGAGTAGACACAGAAGTGGCATGGTTACGCTGATAATAGCGGTTTTGCCGCTCATTATCTATGTGGATTAGTCAAAGTTTCATAAAACCTCACAGAGGTCAAACATCCATGCCCACTTCTCGCTTGTGAAGAGCGGAAGTTGACTTGAAAGGTGACGACCATGTTGCTGCTGGTATTCCACTACTGCTTTCTGCTGCTCACAAAGCCTGACCAACATTTGGAATGTCGAGTTACATTGCGTGCTCACGTCGCACAACAGCCGGCGAGCTGGCAATTTCAAAGGCTGCTGCAGCATTGACAGACCGGCTGAAGCTGACTTGCGGAAATGTGCACACACGTGGCGCACCTTCACCAGTAGCTCAGGCAAATTGGGGTAGGTTTTGAGAAACCGCTGAACCACTAATTTAAAGACGTGGGCTAGGCATGGGATGTGTGTGAGCTTGCCGAGCTCCAAAGCCGCCACCAAGTTACGGCCATTATCAGACACAATTAGAGATAAGCAAATCGAAGCTGACGAAGTCGAATTCATTCCAAATTTCCGGGAAAAAATTCAATTCTGAACGAATGCGAATTTCCTCATGCTTTGTGGTAACGAATCGCATTTTTTCCTAACATGGCGGCTAAAATGGCGGATACACGTGTGATGACATGGGGCAAGGAACTCTTGGAAGGTGGGATGACCCATAATGCCATGCATGCAGCCAATCAGCAACCAGCCAGCCTGGTGATGTGACAGCCCTATAAATACAGCGACCATCTTAGATGCTGCCATTCATCATCGTACATTGTTCAGGGACAGATGTTTATGCAGGCGCTAGGGAGAGTTAAAGAAAAACTAATTGTTAAAAAAGAAAAAAGGAAAGTACTATTGCAGGGAAAGGATATTGAGAGGAATTATTTCATAGTCGGTGAGAGATGTGTGCAGATGCTAGTAGGGAGAGTCATAGGAAAATCCTCTTTGTGAGAAAAAAAAGAGATTTACAAGTGCAGGGAAAGGATAGTGAAAGAAATCATATCACAGGCTGGGAGATACATGTGCAGATGCTAGGGAGAGTCATAGGAAAAACCTAATTGTGAAAAATGCGATTTACAAGTGCTGGGAAACATTACTTGGGTATCCAGATAGTCTTATAATACAGCTCTGTCATTCCAACAATAAGTTATTGGGGTGCAAGTCCTATGTTGAAAAGCCTTTTGTGGCTTTTATCTGTGGAAAAAGATAAATATATACGCAGGTCACTTTGTTGTTCTTTTCGCTGAAAGTGTTTCTTGTCATATTTCATCACAATACGAGAAAAATAAACACAGTTTACATTTGGTGTTATTTGCGCTAAAAGCATTTATTGCCATATTTCTAGAGAAAGAGAAAAACAGACTTAGTTCTTATTTGGTGTTATTTGTGCTAAAAGTGTTTATTTTCATATTTCACTATAATACGAGAAAAGTAAACTCAGTTTACATTTGGTGTTATTTGCACTGAAAGCGTTTATTGTCATATATTTCTAGAGAGAAAAAAATATTTGCAGTTCGCTGTTTTGCAGTTTGCAGTTTCGCAGTTACTTAGAAATCGTTTAGTGGCCTATCTTAGTCCAATGTGAGAAATATGTAGGCAGTTAACTTTTGCTGTTATTTACGCTGAAATCCTTTTGTTGCCAATTTTAAATCCTTTAGTTGCCTATCTCATTATAAAAAGATATATATATTTGGCGATTTAGGGCTGCTTTAATATGCGGCGGGGCCATGGTTACCCCAAGAAGAACTCGCCTGTCCACCCAAAATATGAAGAGACTTACTTTTGTCAAGATGAATTAGGCTTAGATCAGCCAGGATTTCCACCCATGAATGCCTTATACATCAGATTAAATCATCCATCTCCACACTATGTCACCGTGCCACTCTGTGGTATAATGCTGCTGCTGTCGCTGCTATCTCCACACTATGTCACTTTGCTGCTCCGTGGCCTCCTGATGCTGCCATGTCCAGGCTTTGTCACCATGCCACTCTGTGGTATCATGCTGCTGCTGTTGCTGCCATCTCCACACTATGTCACCTTGCCACTCTATGGCCTCCAGATGCTACTATCTCCACGCTATGTCATTTTGCCACTCCGTGGCTTAATCATACTGCTGTTGTTACCTCCACACTTTGTCATTCTGCAACGCTGTGGCCTCCTGATGCTGGTGCCACCTCCAGACCCTGTCATTGTGCAACTTCACCCACCATCTTCAGTGGGTACTAGTATTGCCACCCACCTCCACAGTATGTCACCTTGCTACTCTGTGGCCTCATGATGCTGCCGCCACCTCCAGACTCTGTCATTGTGCCACTCTGTGGACTCCCCTTGATGCTGCTGCTGCCAACATCTCCACACTCTGTCATTGTGCCACTCTGTGGACTCCCCTTGATGCTGCTGCTGCCAACATCTCTACACTCTGTCATTGTGCCACTCTGAGGCCTACTCATGCTGCTTCCACCTCCATACTCTGTCATTGTGCCGCTCTGTGGTCTCCTCAGACTGATATTGTGCCACATTGTGACCTCCTCCTGATGCTTCTGCTGCCGCCACCTCCAGACTCTGTCATTGTGCCGCCATGTGGCCTACTCATGCTCCGCCACCTCCAGATTCATTGTGCCGCTCTGTGGTCCCCTCATGCTGCTGCCACCTGCAGACTCGGTCATTGTGCCACTAGGTGGCCTCCTCATACTGCTGCCACCTCAAGACACTGTCATTATGCCACTCAGTGGCCTTCTCCTTATGCTGCTGATGTCGCCACCTACAGACTGTTATTTTGCCACTTGGTGGTCTCCTCCTGCTGCTTGAACCTCAACAATATGTCATAGGGCCACTCTGTGGACTTCTCATGCTGTTACCACCCTCCCCATTCTATGACAGGGTCGCTATTGGGCTTGTTGAAATCACCATTTATTTGACACTTCTTCTGACCGGTCAGAAGGAAGGAAAAATGAGACACACAACGGATCCTGTCTGTGTAGCAGCTGTAAGGCATGTATGGTCCCATCAGAATTGGCTTACGATTTGGTAGCCAAAAGCAGGAGTGGGTACAAAACACAGAAGACATGCAAATATTACCTTCACGTGTCATCTCGGTTTTAGATCCACTCCTGTTTTTTTGGCATTACCAATACTGATGGATTACTGAGCAAAGGCTGACCAAGTGAAGTCGTATACTCCCCAGACAGGATCCATTTTTTGTGGGTTATTGTTCTGACAGATCAGAGGAAGGGCAAATTAATCAGTGACGTCAACAAAAACTTATTGCTGACACCCTCTCCACTCTGTCGGAGGGCTCTACTTGTATAAGCGTTTAATAGAACGGGTTCTGTAGACATCTATGTCGAATTGGCTGACGAGGTTGTAAAAGGAGTGTGCTTCTTCTTGACACTAACATGGACCTGTAAGGCTGAGTTCATACTTGAGTTATTTGGTCAGTTTTCGGAATTTAAGTATACTTTCTGATCAATTTAATCAAGTTTTGGTTCAATTTAATATTAAACATTTAATGAATTTACTAATAAACATTACATGTTGCCCAAGACAGGAGAGAATCGGCCAGTCTTCCATTTATTCAACAATGTGGTTTTGTGATGGAGAAAGCATGCAATGAAAACAATTCCTCTCCACCTGGAGACGAATCCTGTCAAGATTGCTGCAAGTGCGGTGTTGGCGGCTCATCAACCAAGACCTGCCTGCAGTAGCTACAGACAATGAAAAGACAAAGCTTAAAGATAGCTTGGAGCCTGGAGGAGTCACAAAGTTAATCAAGATTAAAACCATAACTACCAGGCCCGGTCTCTTCATCAGGGAAAACATTACGGGTTCCCAATCATCAGGGAACTAAAAAGGAGGGCATCCTTATTATACATAATTAATTTAATAATAAAATACTTAATACATTTACTAATAAAATTTCCTTTTTGCCTACTACAGGAGAGAATCGGCCAGTAGTGATGTCGCGAACATAAAATTTTCTGTTCGCGATCGAGTTCTTAATGTGGAAAAAATGGTTGATTCCCTGCAAACAGATACTGTCATGTTAAAAACTAAGACGGCGCTCCTGGCTTCAGAAAACTCCTCTTTACAAAATAAGCTGGAGGATCTGGAAAACAGATCTAGGCGCTATAACATCCGTATAGTTGGATTTCCAGAAGGAGTTGAAGGCCGGCAGTTAGTGGAGCAACTTAAAGATTTGATTGTGGAAAAGCTGGGCAGTGAATATTTTTCATCGATGTTTCAAATAGAAAGAGCCCACCGGATCCCAGGGGGGAAACCCATCCCAGGGAGGCCGCCGCGAGTAATCTTAATAAAGCTGTTATTGTCAATGGATAGAGACATGATACTGAGAAGAGCTAGAGAATGCTCATCTATTGACTATCAGGGTACAAAATTTTTATTCTTCCCTGATTTTGCTCGGCAGACTCAAGAGAAAAGAAGAAGTTTTACTGAGATAAAAAAACGTTTGGCGTCTAAGGATATTAAATATTCTCTACAGTACCCAGCGAAATTGAGAGTGATTTATAACGGGACTTCCCAATTCTTTGAAAAACCGCAACAAGTGCTGGACTGAATTGATGTCTGGTAGAACCGTTAGAATTGTCTCTTGGAATGTTAGCGGTCTTGGGGAAAGGGTTAAGAGGCAAGCTATTATGGATGCATTAAAGAGATATCTTCCTGCAATCATTTGCATAGTGGAAACCCATCTTACTGATGAGTCTGTGACCCGCTTGATGACGGGATGGCATTCCCAATCCTACCACTCAACCTTTAGTAGTGCCTCTAGGGGAGTATCAGTCCTGATTCATAATTCTATAGATTTTTCCCTATTAGAATCTTATATAGATGACCAGGGTAGATTTATTTTTTTGTATGGCAGGCTTTACGGTCATAGCTACACTCTCGCTTTCTTTTATATACCTCCGCCATTCTCTGTGTATCCACTTACCCAACTATTGCGCTTTTTGGAAAAGAGACCAGAATGTCGGCTTGTGCTGATGGGAGACTTTAATGCTGTTATGGATCCTGAAAAGGACAGACTGTCTCTAGATGCAGAATTGGGAAGTAATATCCGCAGTTCTCCATTGCCTCAGTTCTGTTCGGAGGTTGGTTTGGTGGATATATGGGAACATTTTGGCGGAGGAAAGAGACTTTACTCCTGTGTTAGCAGAGGGGGTAGAGCAATGTCTAGGATTGATTTAGCGTTTACTAATGAGAAAAATTTAAATAACATTAGGAGGATACGTTATGTAGTAAGAACAGTTTCAGATCACTCACCCGTTTCTATTGAGGTTTGCATTGGGGAGGATAAAGATAATAGGGGCCTAGGCTTTAGGCTGAATCCATACTGGCTTACCATAATGGATAATTATCAGTCCATTAAATCACATGTATCCTCCTTTTGGGAAGTAATTCTCCCCTCTGCTAGAATCAATTCAGTTTGGGACGCCTTGAAAGCATATTTGAGGGGGGTTCTTATAAGTGATATTGCGGCTGTGAGGAGAACATTTAGGAAAAAAGAGGAGGAATTGGTTAAGATCGTGGCATCCACAACTGAGCGTTTTATTGCTCAACCTAGTGAAGATAATAAAGAAGAGATGCAGAAGGCTAGTTGCTCTCTGGAGGACTTTGTAATGGAGAAAGCAAATCATAGACTGTTTTTTAAGGGACAAAAGTATTTTTCAGAGTCTGGACGTCCTGGTAAGCTCCTAGCCAGAATAATTACACAACAGGATAAGAAAAAGAAAGTTATTACTTCGATCCGTAATTTAGATGGAGTAATTATATCAGACCCAGAGGAAATCAGAGATACCTTTTTGCAATATTTCTCTAAGATTTATAGAGCTTCTCCTGGTTTACCATCTGACTTGGCGAGGCAGTTCCTGGAGAAAATCCCTCTTCCAAAGATAACGGAAGCCCCAAAAAAAATTTTGGAAAGAGAATTGTCTCTTTTGGAGATCCAGGAGGCCTTGGGCTCTATCTCTGGGAACTCATCTCCAGGGTTAGATGGTCTTCCGTATGAATTTTATCACAAGTATAGGGATGTTATTCTCCCTCATCTACTGGAGGTGTTTTCCGAAGCCCTACAGGGAGGGGGCCTACCACAGTCCATGATGGAAGCTTTGATAGTTCTAATTCCTAAAAAAGATAAAGATCCGCTTGATTTGAGTTCATACAGACCTATTTCTTTATTAAATTCGGATATTAAGATACTATCAAAAATTCTGGCTAGGAGGCTCTCCGGGGTTATGTCCTCCGTTATCCATCCAGATCAAAATGGCTTTATGCCAAAAAGGGGCACCCACCATAATCTGCACAGGTTCTACACTAACATTCAATCTCCCGGGAGGGGTGCCCGCTCTATTCTGTCATTGGATGCCACTAAGGTGTTTGACAGAGTCGAGTGGGGGTTCCTCTGGGAGGTGATGAAGAGGATGGGCTTTGGCCCTAAGTTTACGGCGATGGTGCAGTTGTTATACAAATGCCCAGTAGCTAGGATCAGGATTAATGACATATTGACAGAGAGCTTTGTACTGGGAAGAGGTACACGCCAAGGGTGTCCCCTTTCCCCTTTTTTATTTAATATCTATATTGAACTCCTTGCAGCTAGTATTAGGCAGGACTTAAAAGTGGTCGGTTTTGGTGTAACGGGGAAACAGGACCGTATATCCCTGTATGCAGATGATATCTTGTTTTTTATCCAGCAAACAGAAACTACACTCCCGCGAATAATGGAATTGGTTGATCTGTTCTCTGCCTCTTCCGGACTTGAGGTTAACTGGGAGAAAACTGCTCTTCTCCCTGTAGATGAATTGCGAGGATCGAGGGAAAATTCTATTATTAATCGGTTAATGATTTCTGACTCAAGATTACCTACAACTTAATCTGCTTCCCTTATTGTTAAAAGTGAGATCTAAAATTAAGGTATGGCAAAAAATTCTGCCCGCAAGAGCAGATAGAATTTCATTAATAAAAATGGTGGTGCTTCCCCAGGTTCTGTATGTTCTTCGCAATTCACCTGTATGGATTGAAGATAAGTACTTTAGGTTGATAGAGCGGATGATCAACGATTTGCTATGGGGGAGAAAGCGTGTGAGATTAAAGGCGCTATATTTTTTTATGCCCTACAATCAGGGAGGTCTTAACCTCCCCTACTTTAGGGGTTACTATATGGCCTCCCAACTCAGTTTTTTTAATGACTGGGAAAATAGCCATCTCTGTAGAAAATTGGTAAAGGACTCGAGTTTTTCTGACTTTTTTACAGTACTAGAGTCCGATTATCTACTTAATACACACATTGAGGTCGGCACTTCTTAGCACTGCTGTTAGTCATTCATTTAATGTAGACACTCCTGAATTTTTGCACACTTTGATTAGTAAGAAAGGATGTATGAAAGTTAAACTTTCACATTGTTATAGGCACTTGATGAAAACATTTTTTATGGATTGTCTTTCTCCAGGACAGAGATCCTGGTCTGTTTTACTGTCTGAGGTGGGTTCCCCGGATTGGGAGAAGATAGGTGATGGTTTAAGATTGGTTTCTCACAATTTCAATCACACAAGCAAGCAAAATATATTTTACACCTTTATGGCTCTATAGGAGAGGATTTAGAACTTCCTCCGACTGCCTTCGATGCGGGGACCCCGGGGCAGATCATCTTCATCTGTTCTGGGACTGTCCGATAGTGAACAAGTATTGGAGAATGGTTCAATCAGTTCTGGTTCAGAGGCTTTGTGTGGATATTCCTCTATCCCCAAAGATATGGGTTCTTGGTGATTTATCGGAAGTTAACTGTCAGCCCCCGAAGCGTCAATTGTTGATGAAAGTGATGTTTTTGGCTAGGCTTCTCATAGCTAGAGAATGGTGTTCCCCCTCTGCTCCAGAGTGCAACAATTGGCTATGCTTAGTCAAGAAGGTGAAAAGCTATGAGAAGGTGTTGTACAGACAAAGAGGCTCTCATACTAAGTGGAGTATTATTTGGAAGGATTGGGACGATTAAGAGGTTTTTTTTTTTCTCTTCCCTGCGGGGCTGGGGGGGGGGGAGGGTATTGTGGGGTGGATGGGCTTGATTTTGTATTGATGTCCTTTTATGGATTGTATGTTTTGTGTTGCTTAAAATAAAAATTATAAAAAAATAAAATAAAAAATTTCCGTATGGCCAGCGAACCGCCATAGACTTCAATAGACAGGCGAATTTTAAAACCCACAGAGACTCTTTCTGGCCACAATAGTGATGGAAAAGTTGTTTTAAGGGGACTTTCACCTGGACTGTGGCATACCGGAGGGGGATCCATTGCAAAACTCCCATGGAAAATTACATAGTTGACGAAGAGTGTGTTAAGTTGAATTCACAATGCGATTAATATAACCTGCATTAATCGCATTGCGAAGTCAACTTAGATCTGAGTTCCTAATGGTTGTATTGCTAGAATAAAATGAAGATTTTAGAATATAGCGCTATATTCTCAATCTTCGTTATATTCTAGCAATCCAACCATTAGGAACCCAGCTCTAAGTTAAATTCGCAATGCGATTAATACAGGTTATATTAATCGCATTACGATTACAACTACTAACACTGCAGCTTCAGAATGAATCTAAGATGGATGCCGTCCTGGCTTTTTGATAGGAGGTGGGGGGGTCTGGGAGGGAGGGTATGCTGATCGGCTGGAATGTGTCTGAGGTACAGGGTCAAAGTTTGCTCAATGATAAAGTATAGGGGCGAACGCGAACATTGCATCTGTTCACCCGCCGCGGCGGACACGAACAAGCTATGGTCGCCGGGAATGGTTCGCCGGCGAATGGTTCGGGACATCTTTATCGGGCAGTCTGTTTATTCAACAACATGGTGTTGCGATGGAGAAAGCATGCCAAGAAAAAAATTCCTCTTCACCTGGAGACAAATCCTATCAAGATTTATGCAAGTGCGGAATTGGCTGCTCATCTACCAAGATACTTCTGGGGAAACCTACATGGCATTAACATACCTTCAGTAGCTACAGACAATGAGAAGACAAAGCTTAAAGATAGCTTGGAGCCTGGAAGAGTCTCAAACCTAATCAATATTCAAACCATAAATACCAGGCCCGGTCTCTTCGTCAGGGAAAATATTACGGCTTCCCAGTCATCAGGGAAATAAAAAGGAGGGCATCCTTATTATATATAATTCATTTAATAATAAATATTTAATAAATTTACTGACAAAATTTCCTTTTTGCCTACTACAGGAGACAATGGTGTTGTGATGGAGAAAGCATGCCAAGAAAAAAAAGTTTCTCTCCACCTGAAGACCAATCCTGTCAAGATTAGTGTCGAGCGAATTTTCAAATAGCAAATTTTAATTGAGAATATCGCAACTTCGAGAATTCGCGAATATTTAGAATATAGTGCTATATATTCGTAATTTCGAATATTCGTCTATTTTTTTTCCGTCTGAACCCATTACCTGCCTGCTTCTTGCTTTTGGGCTAATGTGAGAAGACTGCAAACTCGTAGTCTGTATTGAATTAGAATATTCTTCATTATTTAATTTATTTCCTCTTATGCTAAAATTCGGCAATGTAATATGCGTGTTAATTGAGTAAGGGCGGGTTATAGGCAACTTTCCTATCAGGTTGGCTTGCTAGAATTCGGGAATATGTAGAATATATTGTGATATATGTTCGTAAAAACAAATATACATTTTTTTTTCTTCTGAACCCATTAGAGTACTAAATGTATTCGGTTCAGATGAAAAAAAAATAATAATATTCGTTTTTACAATATTCGACATATATTCGACATATTCGCAAATTCTAGCAAGCCAACCCAATAGGAAAGTTGCCTATAACCTGCCCTTACTCGATTAACGCGCATATTACATTGCCGATTTTTCGCATAAGCTAAAATAAATAAAATAATGAAGAATATTCTAATTCAGTCAGGATAAACTCAGGAAACTTCTAGCAGCTTGAAAAATGTAGCCAAAGTGACCCAGGCCTGTAGTTAGCGTTACAAATTCACATTATGCGATTTTGACATTGCCGATTTTTCGCAATAAAGAGAATAATCTTGAATATGAATATTCGTGAATATATGATGAATATTCTAATAAATATTGATGAAATATCTCAAATTTGAATATTGCCCCTGCCGCTTATCACTAGTCAAGATTCATTCAAGTGTGGAATTGGCTGCTCATCGGCCAAGATACTTCTGGGGGAACCTGCCTGGCATGAACAGGCCTCCAGTAGCTACAGACAATGAGAAGATAAATCTTAAAGATAGCTTGGAGCCCGGAAGAGTCGCAAAGTTAATCAATATTCAAACCATAACTACTGGCCTGGTAGTTATGGTTTGAATATTGATTAACTTTGCAGTCTCTTCGGCAAGGAAAACATCATGGGTTCCCAGTCATCAGGGAAATGAAAAGGAGGGCATCCTTATCTATACTAATAAAATCCCTGTGACGTGCGTGTGTGCCGAATACTCAACTGCGCATGCGCGGCGCACAGAGCATTTGGCACACACTCAACGGACACTGTTCAGATGTTGCCAGGCGGCAGTGGGCCGGTATATACAGACTGCTCAGTATATTCTAGCAGAGCGTCCCCATCACTATAGGGATGCCTCTGTGTTAGAATATGCTGTCGGATCTGAGTTAGATCGTGAAAACTCAGATCCGACAGTATATTCTAACACAGAGGCGTTCCCATAGTGATGGGGACGCTCAAGTTAGAATATACTGAGAAGTCTGTATACCTGCCCCTGCTGCCTGGCAGCACCTGAGGGGTTAATTGTGGGGATCACAGCCCCCTGTAAAAAGTGAGGTGCTGCCAGGCGGCAGGGGCCAGACCCCCTCCCTCCCCAGTATTAAAATCATTGTCCAGTGTGTGGCCTCCCCCATTAAAATCATTGGTGGCAGTGGCCACAGGTTGACAACCGCACCCCGCACCCCCCCCCATCATTGGTGGCAACGGAGCGGCAGTTCTGATCGGAGTCCCAGTGTAATCCTGGGGCTCCGATCGGTTACCATGGCAGCCAGGACGCTACTGAAGTCCTGGCTGCCATGGTCACTTAGCAGCGTCATACTTACCTGCGCTGTCTGTGTCCGGCCGGCGCTCCTTCTGCTGATAAGGGACGGGTCTGTGCTATAAGCAATGCGCGGCACAGACCCGTCCCTTATCAGCGGAAGGAGCGCGGCGAACACAGACAGCGCAGGTAAGCATGCTGCAGTGATCATGGCAGCCAGGACTTCAGTAGCGCCTGGCTGCCATGGTACCGATCGAGCCTAACGATTACACTGGGACTCCGATCAGAACTGCCGCTCCGCTGCCACCAATGATGAAAGGGGTGCCACTGCCACCAATGATTTTATAGGGGGCGCACTGGCCACCAATGATTTTAACTAGGGGGAGGCACGCACTGGCCTCCAATGATTTTAATGGGGGAGGAAGGCCGCACACTGGCCACCAATGATTTTAATGGGGGGAGGCCGCACACTGACCACCAATGATTTTAATAGGGGGAGGGAGGCGCACACTCTGGCCACCAATGATTTTAATATGGGGGGAGGAGGCCGCACTGTCCACCAATGATTTTAATTGGGGGAGGCCATCACACTGGCCACCAATGAGTTTAATGGGGGAGGGCGCACACTGGCCACCAATGATTTTAATAGGGGTGGGAAGCGCGCACTGGCCACCAATGATTTTAATGGGGGAAGGGAGGCCGCACACTGGCCACCAATGATTTTAATAGGGGAGTGGAGGCCGACACTAGCCACCAATGATTTTAATGGGGGAGAGGAGGCCGCACACTGGCCACCAATGATTTTAATAGGGGAGGGAGGCCGCACACTGGCCACCAATGATTTTAATAGGGGAGGGAGGCTGCACACTGGCCACCAATGATTTTAATGGGGGGAAGGGAGGCCGCACACTGGCCACCAATGATTTTTATAGGGGAGGAGGCACACACTGGCCACCAATGATTTTAATAGGGGGAGGGGAGGCCGCACACTGGCCACCAATGATTTTAATGGGGGGAGGGGTTAATTGTGCGGATCACAGCCCCCTGTAAGAGGTCGGGTGCTGCCAGGCAGCAGGGGGCCGGTCTGTACACACATCTCAGTATATTCTAACTTGAAGCGTCCCCACCACTATGGGCACGCCTCTGTGTTAGAATATACTGTCGGATCTGAGTTTTCACGATCTAACTCCGATGGTATATTCTAACATAGAGGCGTCCCCATGGTGATGGGGACACTTGAAGTTAAAATATACCATCGGATTGGAGAGAACTCCAATCGACACTTATGGGGGAGAAAACTCCAATCGACACTGTTATGGGGGAATCTGTGGATGAAACATATCATACGATGCTATGTGTCATCTACAGATACTCCCATAACAGTGTCAGTCTAGAACCCCCATAACAGTGTCAGCCACAGACCCCCATAACAGTGTCAGCCACAGACCCCCCATAACAGTGTCAGCCACAGACCCCCCATAACAGTGTCAGCCACAGACCCCCCATAACAGTGTCAGCCACAGATCCCCCATAACAGTGTCAGCCACAGAACCCCCATAACAGTGCCATCCACAGATCCCTCCCATAACAGTGTCAGCCACAGATCCCCCATAACAGTGTCAGCCTCAGATCCCCCATAACAGTGTCAGCCACAGATCCCTCCCATAACAGTGTCAGCCACAGATCCCCCATAACAGTGTCCTCCACAGATCCCCCATAACAGTGTCATCCACAGATCCCTCATAACAGTGTCATCCACAGATATCCCCCATAACAGTGTGTCATCCACAGATCCCCCATAACAGTGCCAGCCACAGATCCCCCATAACAGTGCCAGCCACAGATCCCCATAACAGTGTCAACCACAGACCCCCATAACAGTATCAACCACAGACCCCAATTACAGTGTCAACCACAGACCCCAATAACAGTGTCAGCCACAGATCTCCTCCATAACAGTATTATCCACAGATCCCCCATAACAGTATTATCCACAGATATCCCCCATAACAGTGCCATCCACAGACCCCCATAACAGTGCCATCCACAGACCCCCATAACAGTGTCAGTCACAGACCCCCCATAACAGTATTATCCACAGATCCCCCATAACAGTATTATCCACAGATATCCCCCATAACAGTGCCACCCACAGACCCCCATAACAGTGCCATCCACAGACCCCCATAACAGTGTCAGTCACAGACCCCCCATAACAGTGCCAGCCACAGATCCACCTATAACAGTGCCATCCACAGACCCCCATAACAGTGTCAGCCACAGACCCCCCCATAACAGTGTCAGCCACAGACCCCCATAACAGTGTGTCATCCACAGATCCCCCATAACAGTGCCAGCCACAGATCCCCCATAACAGTGCCAGCCACAGATCCCCCATAACAGTGTCAACCACAGACCCCCATAACAGTGTCAACCACAGACCCCAATAACAGTGTCAAGCACAGACCCCAATAACAGTGTCAGCCACAGATCTCCTCCATAACAGTATTATCCACAGATCCCCCATAACAGTATTATCCACAGATATCCCCCATAACAGTGCCATCCACAGATCCCCCATAACAGTGCCATCCACAGACCCCCATAACAGTGTCAGTCACAGATCCCCCATAACAGTGTCATCCACAGATCCCCATAACAGTGTTATCCACAGATATCCCCCATAACAGTGCCATCCACAGATCCCCCATAACAGTGCCATCCACAGATCCCCCATAACAGTGTCAGCCACAGATCCCCCATAACAGTGCCATCCACAGATCCCCCTATAACAGTGTCATCCACAGATCCCCCATAACAGTGTCAGCCACAGACCCCCATAACAGTGTCAGCCACAGACCCCCCATAACAGTGTCAGCCACAGATCCCCCATAACAGTGTCATCCACAGATCCCCCATAACAGTGTCATCCACAGATACCCCCATAACAGTGTCCATCCACAGATCCCCCATAACAGTGTCAGTCACAGACCCCCATAACAGTGTCAGCCACAGATCCCCCATAACAGTGTCAGCCACAGATCCCCCATAACAGTGTCAGCCACAGATCCCCCATAACAGTGTCATCCACAGATCCCCCATAACAGTGTCATCCACAGATCCCCCATAACAGTGTCATCCACAGATCCCCCATAACAGTGTCAGCCACAGATCCCCCATAACAGTGTCAGCCACAGACCCCCTCATAACAGTGTCAACCACAGACCCCCATAACAGTGTCAGCCACAGATCTCCTCCATAACAGTGTCATCCACAGATCCCCCATAACAGTATTATCCACAGATATCCCCCATAACAGTGCCATCCACAGATCCCCCATAACAGTGCCATCCACAGACCCCCATAACAGTGCCAGCCACAGATCCCCCATAACAGTGCCAGCCACAGACCCCCATAACAGTGTCAGTCACAGACCCCCCCATAACAGTATTATCCACAGATCCCCCATAACAGTATTATCCACAGATATCCCCCATAACAGTGCCATCCACAGACCCCCATAACAGTGTCAGTCACAGACCCCCCCATAACAGTGTCAGCCACAGACCCCCCCCATAACAGTGTCAGCCACAGACCCCCCCATAACAGTGTCAGCCACAGACCCCCCATAACAGGGTCAGCAACAGACCCCCCATAACAGTGTCAGCCACAGACCCCCCATAACAGTGTCAGCCACAGACCCCCCATAACAGTGTCAGCCACAGACCCCCCATAACACTGTCAGCCACAGACCCCCCTCATAACAGTGTCAACCACAGACCCCAATAACAGTGTCAGCCACAGATCTCCTCCATAACAGTATTATCCACAGATCCCCCATAACAGTATTATCCACAGATATCCCCAAACAGTGCCATCCACAGACCCCCATAACAGTGCCATCCACAGACCCCCATAACAGTGCCAGCCACAGATCCCCCATAACAGTGCCAGCCACAGACCCCCATAACAGTGTCAGTCCACAGATCCCCCATAACAGTATTATCCACAGATCCCCCATAACAGTATTATCCACAGATATCCCCCATAACAGTGCCATCCACAGACCCCCATAACAGTGTCAGTCACAGACCCCCATAACAGTGTCAGCCACAGACCCCCATAACAGTGTCAGCCACAGACCCCCATAACAGTGTCAGCCACAGACCCCCATAACAGGGTCAGCAACAGACCCCCATAACAGTGTCAGCCACAGACCCCCCATAACAGTGTCAGCCACAGACCCCCCATAACAGTGTCAGCCACAGACCCCCCATAACACTGTCAGCCACAGACCCCCTCATAACAGTGTCAACCACAGACCCCAATAACAGTGTCAGCCACAGATCTCCTCCATAACAGTATTATCCACAGATATCCCCCATAACAGTGCCATCCACAGACCCCCATAACAGTGCCATCCACAGACCCCCATAACAGTGTCAGTCACAGACCCCCCATAACAGTATTATCCACAGATCCCCATAACAGTATTATCCACAGATATCCCCCATAACAGTGCCATCCACAGACCCCCATAACAGTGCCATCCACAGACCCCCATAACAGTGTCAGTCACAGACCCCCCATAACAGTGTCAGCCACAGACCCCCCCCATAACAGGGTCAGCCACAGACCCCCCATAACAGTGTCAGCCACAGACCCCCCATAACAGTGTCAGCCACAGACCCCCCCCATAACAGTGTCAGCCACAGACCCCCCCATAACACTGTCAGCCACAGACCCCCCTCATAACAGTGTCAACCACAGACCCCAATAACAGTGTCAGCCACAGATCTCCTCCATAACAGTATTATCCACAGATATCCCCCATAACAGTGCCATCCACAGATCCCCCATAACACTGTCAGAACTAATGTTCTAGCGCCCGTTATTGTAACGGGCCTAATGTCTAGTTATATATAATTAATTTAATAATAAAATATTGAATAAGTTTACTAATAAAATTTCCTTTTGGCCTACTACAGGAGAAAATCGGCCAGTCTGTTTATTCAACAACATGGTGTTGCAATGGAGAAAGCATGCCAATAAAAAATTTTCTCCCCACCTGGAGACGAATCCAATATACTTCTGGGGGAAACCTGCCTGGCATGAACAGGTCTCTACTAGGAGCCGGACAATGAAGACAAAGCTTTAAGATTGCTTGGAGCCTGGAAGAGTCGCGAAGTTAGTCAAGATGCAAACAAGCCAACAAGGCCCCCCCCCCCCCGCGCTCTCCTCGTCCGGTCAAAACATCACAGGTTCCCAGTCATCATGGAAATGAAAAGGGGAGCAACCTGTGGTGCTAGGAGATGGAGAGGGTCTTTAGATTCCCCCTGCACTATACCGACGTCTCAGAAGTGAACCGCTGCTCCTGACAGCTGCTCCTTGGAAGGTCATGGAGCATCCCGGTCATCCGGCATCTATTCGCCCTGCTGAATGATTATTTTGAAAGTGTGTAGAAGCCGTCACGAGGCCCCCTCGCTGTTGATTTCTCAAGGAGACACCGGATTTTACAATATTAAATTATTATTTTGTGCATTAGCAACACTGATGGATTATTGAGCAAATGCTGACCAAGTGAAGGCATATGCTCCCCAGACAGGATCCGTTTTTTGTGGGTTATTGCTCTGACGGATCAGAGGAAGGGAAAAATAATCAGTGATGTCAACACAAACTTACAGCTCTGCGGTGGTGTGCTGTTTGTCCCCTAAGCATATCAGCTTCAGCACAGCCTGTTGACACTTCCCCACAGCAGTGCTACACTGCTTTCAGCTACCGGCCGATGGCTGACTGGTGCTGCACGCGGATAATTCAGAGGTGGAAGTGGAGGAGGAGGCGGAGAAGGAGAACTGGGGGCTGGAACCAGTAACGTAGGTGCTGGCAGAAACCCCGATGTAGAGCCCGCAATCCTCTGTGTCGCTAGCACCTGTGCCATCCCAGGGTACAACTCGCTCCCAGCCTCCACAACGTTCACCCAGTGTGCCGTCAGGGAAATGTAGCGTCCCTAGCCGAAAGCACTTGTCCATGTGTTTGTGGTTAAGTAGACCTTCCCAGCAACTGCTTTGGTCAGGGCATGTGTGATGTTTAGGGACACCTTGAAAAATAGTGGCGGCTGGAGAATGCATAATTCAGAATGGCCGCCGACATCAGGCTGCGGAAGGCCTCAGTGTCCACAAGCCTAAATGGCAATATTTCCCGGGCCAGTAATTTGGAAAGTTGCACATTTAGTGCTATGGCCTGTGGGTGGGTGGCTGGGTATTTGCGCTTGCGTTCAAATGCCCGGGGATAAAAGGACATTTGGACGCTGCGCTGGAACAGGGAAGTGGATGTGGTCGCTGATGGTGCTTGCGAAGGTCCAGGTGCAGGGCGGTAGGCAGCCTGCGCCTTTAACAGGGGATTGGCCAGCAGCACGTAACGTAGGGGAAGAGGAGGCATTAGTGTGATGCGCAGTCACAGATTGTGGACCCATGCATTCATCCCACTTATTAGGGTGCTTGGATGCCATGTGGCGGATGATGCTGGTGGTGGTGAGGTTGCTAGTGTTCACGCCCCGGCTCATTTTGGTACGGCACAGGTTGCAAACTACTATTCTTTTGTCATCTGCACTTTTCTCAAAAAAGCGCCAGACTGCGGAACACCTACCCCTTGGCAAGGGATATTTCCGCAAGGAGGTGCTCCATGGAACAGTTGGGGGCCTGTTTGGTGTGCTCGCCTTCTCCCTTTTGCCACCCCACTGCCTCTTCCAGCCTGTTGCGGTGCTGCAGATCACTCCCCATCTGTACTGCTGTCCTCGCTCTGCTTTCCACCTTCCCAAGTTGGGTCAGTGACCTCATTGTCCACCAACTCCTCTTCCACTTCCTCACTCTGATCATCCTTCTGATTTGTTGTCCTAAGCACAACCTCAGTCATTGACAACTGTGTCTCATCCTCTTCATCAACCTCTTGAGACAGTAATTCAGGTTGACTTATTGTCAACTGTGTCTCATCATCCACCTTATTAATAGTGTTGAGCGCGAATATTCGAATTGCGAATTTTTATTGCGAATATCGGCACTTCGAGAATCATCGAAAATGTTGAATATAGTGGTATATATTTGTAAAAACAAATATTCATTTTTTTTTTGTTTGTTTTGTTTTTCATTTGAACCCATTAACTTGTATTCCTACCTGCTTCTTGCTTGTGGGCCAATGTGAGAAGGCTGCAATATTTTAGTCTGTAGGGAATTAGAATATTCTTCATTATTTAATTTATTTTCTCTTTTGCGAAAAATCGGCAGTGTAATATTCGCGTAACACGAATATTCTAAAACACGAATATATAGCACTATAGAATATAGCGCTATATATTAGTTTTTTAGAATACTCGTCATTTTTTCCAATTTAATGTGAACAGTCATTGGCCCAAAAGCAACTTAAGCAGGGAGGAATCATGATTTCAGATGGAAAAAAAATATTCAATATAGTGCTATATATTCCACAAACAAAAGGTCAATTCCAGCTTCTTGCGTAAAAAAATTGATCGTTCTTTATTAGGCTTGCAAAGTTTAAGATCCGACATACATCACATGGAGAGACAAAATGTGACTGACGCGTTTCGGGCTATAGTATTGAGCCCTTTATCAAGACTATATAAAGGGCGCATTTACCTAGTTCATTTCCTACGCCTTTAATAATTCCTCTATTCAATTATATATAGACTTAGGGGGTCATTTAATAACTGTGGCCTCTCCCCACTCATGCCAGGTCTAAAACTGTGGACATGGTGTGGAAGGGGATTGGCCAGAAGGTCCGTCTCACTCATCATTTTCTATGCCTGTTTTAGTCTTAGAAAATAGTCTAAATGTGAGAGAGATTGGAAGTTGTTTTACATTTAGAAATGCCACTAGATTTGCTGAAGTTATGTAGAGGCTAGTGTTGGGCGAGCATCCTTGGCCGAACACTAGTTAGGCTTGAGCATCGCGATGCTCGGCACATCACAGTGTTCGGCCGAATACCGCGTGTGCTTGAGCGCGATGCTCGAGTCTCCTCACCGAACGTTTGTAGGCTGCTACGCAGTCAATAAACATGGGGGAGAGTACTATCATTCACTGTAATGCCGTAGCCATGTTGGCTGCTGGCATTACTGTGATTGGCTGGCCGGAACACGTCATCGGGTGCTATATAGCACCCGATGACATGTGTTCGGCTCAGTCTTAGTCAGAGAGGGCTGGAGAGTTGAAGGGAGAGATAGTGTAGAGAGCGAAAGGAATATTTTAGTGTTTATACTTGATATAGACCCGAAAGTCCTTTTAAGGACGATTGTGTGTGGCAGCAAAATATATTTTTAGCGCAACCTGCGCTAAATTGCTAAAACTTGTTAGAGACCCAAATGTCAATTTAAGGACTATTGTGTGTGGCAGCAATATGCATTTTAGCGCAACCTGCGCAAAATTACTTGCAATGGTTTGGCCGCTGCAGACAGCGACATTATCTGTGCTACATCTCCTGTCTAACGTGTGTGCAGCCTAAAAATATCTGTGACATCCAGTGTACTTTTTCCGTAGACTGTGTCCGCTGTGGACAGTTACATTACTTGCGCTACATCTCGTGTATATCGGTTGCATATTCGAAATATCAGTGACATTCAGTGTAATTTTTTTCGCCGCTGGTGACAGCGACATTATCTTTGCTACATCTCCTGTGTAACATGTGCGCAGCCTAAAAATATCTGTGACATCCAGTGTACTTTTTCTGTAGATGGTTTCCGCTGCGGACAGTTGCATTACCTGCGCTATATTTCCTGTATAACGTTTGCGTATCCGAAATATTAGTGACATTCAGTCTAATTTTATTGCTGCTGGTGGCAGCGACATTACCTGCGCTAAATCTCCTGTATAACGTTTGCCCATCCTAAATATCAGTGACATTAATTCAGTGAAATTTTTTATTAGCCGATGGTGACAGCGACATTACTTGCACTATACCTCCTGTATAAAGTTTGTGTATCCTAAGTATCAGTGACTTTAATTCAGTGTAATTCTTTATTAGCCGGTGGTGACAGTGACATTACTTGCGCTATACCTCCTGTATAACGTGTGAGCATTCTAAATATCGGTGACATTCATACAGTGTAATTTTTTTATTAGCCGGTGGTGACAGCAACATTACTTGTGCTATATCTCCTGTATAACGTGTGCGCATCCTAAAACTATCTGTACCATTCTGTGTACTTTATTTGCACATACACTTACAAACCTGCGCTACTGTACGTATAACATACTTGCAAGAATATATACCATTTAATATGCGCAAGGTGAGCAGTAGGGGACGGGGTCGTGGCCGTGCTGTTGATGGTGCACTCAAAGGCCGTGGCCCTGGGCGTGGTGAAACTTTGCCTGCTGCCAGAGCACAAGAAACACACTCATCCAAGATACCTAGCTTCATGTCCCAGTTTGCAGGGCGGCGCAGGACACCACTAACGAAGTCAGACCAGTGCGACCAGGTGGTTGGTTGGATTGCAGCAGATAATTCTTCCAGTAGGTTAAAAACTACCCTGTTTTCCACAAAGTCTAGTCTCAGTAGCCAAGAGTCTGATCAACAGAATCCTCACCTTGATCCTTCTTCCTCCCACCATGGAGAGTCTTGGCAAAGAAGTGATCCCACAATTGGATATTCCAAGGAGCTCTGGGAAGGTGGAAAGCCGAGTGAGGATAGCAGTAGAGAGGGGGAAGGATCCACAGCACCGCAACAGGCTGGAAGAGGCAGTGGGGTGGCAAAAGGGAGAAGGCGGACTACAGAAAACAGGCCTGCAACTGTTCCCCGGAGAACTCCCTTGCGGAAATCTTCCTTGCCAAGGGGTACGTGTTCCGCAATCTGGCGCTTTTTTGAGGAAAGTGCGGACAATAAAAGAATTGTCATTTGCAACCTGTGCCGTACCAAAATGAGCAGGGGAGTGAACATTAGCAACCTCACCACCACCAGCATCATCCCCCACATGGCATCAAAGCACCCTAATAGGTGGGCCGAACACCTAGGTCCACAATCAGTGTCTGCGGTTCACACCACTGCCTCCTCTTCCCCTGTGTTTTGTGCTGGCCAATCCCCAGTTCAAGATGCAGGCCCGGATGCTTCCCAACATGCACCTGGACCTACGCAAGCACCATCAGCTACCACATCCACTTCTGTGTCCCAGCGCAGCGTACAGATGTCTAGACCCCAGGCCTTTGAAAGAAAAGGGCAAATACCCAGCCACCCACCCAAAGGCCATAGCATTAAATGCACACCTTTCAAAATTTCTGGCCCTGGAAATGTTGCCATTTAGGCTTGTGGACACTGAGGCTTTCCGCAGCCTTATGGCGGCGGCGGCCGTCCCACGTTACTCTGTCCCCAGCCGCCAAGATTTTTCACTGTGTTCAGTGCCAGCCTCACACCAGCATATGTCCCGTGACATCACCCGTGCCCTGACCAACGCAGTTATTGGCGAGGTCTACTTAACGACTGACACAAGGACAAGTGCTTGTGGCCAGGGACACTACATTTCCGGGACGGCACACTGGGTGAACGTTGTGGCGGCTGGGGGCGAGTCGTACCCTGGGATGGCACAGGTGATACCGATGCCAAGGATTGCAGGCTCTACTTCTGTCAGGGTTTTCGCCCCCCCCCCCCCCTTATCCTCCTCCACTTCCACCTGGGGATAAGGTGAGCAGACTGAGCTGTGGCTCTTGCCACTCAACGTACAACCAGGCACGGTTATGTCTGATAATGTCTGTAACTTGGTGGCGGCTTTGGAGCTTGGCAAGCTCACACACATACCATGCCTAGCCCAAGTGTTCAACCTAGTGGTTCAGCGGTTTCTCAAAACCTACTCCAAATTGCCTGAGCTACTGGTGAAGGTGCGCCACGTTTGTGCCCATTTCAGCAAGTCATAGTCAGCTTCCGCCGGTCTGGCAACGCTGCAGCAGCGCTTTCAATTGCCAGCTCACTGACTGTTTTGCGACGTGACCATGCATTGGAATGCGACGTTCCACATGTTGGCCAGGCTTTGTGAGCAGCAGAGGGCAGTAGTGGAATACCAGCTGCAACATGGTCGTCGCCTTTTCAGTCAGCTTCTCTGACGAGGCCTGAATATGCATTAGTGTGGACGGGAAGACATGTTTTATTAATATTTCATGTCTGCCAGCTGAGTAAGAGAGGTGGAGCCTGCACAGGTAATAAGGGCCATCCTAGAACGCTGGGTGGAATAGAAGGGAGACTCCTCTCAGCTCCACCCTCTGTCGAATGGGGATAAAAATGAATGATTGGGAACATTTAATGAACACAATTTGGGGATCCGATCAACATTGGGTTGTGTTCCATGTTCCTCCTGTCCACGGAAACTAAAATGGACTCTGACCACACAATTTGTTGAGTAAAAACCTTTCTGTTTTTATCCTTTTACATTTTTGAGCACATTTATTTATGTCTCTTATTTCTTCTAATTTTTATAACTAAGTGCTGTATCTTTTTAGTACATTAAAGCACATCTTTAAAACTCTGAATGAGCCCAGTAACCTCCATTTTTAAGTGTATGAGTGCGGGTTGTGTTACCATGTATTTGCTGTAAGTGTGGCTTGTGCTACTGTGAGCCTGCATCTGAGTGGGGCGCTGTGGGGTTTTATGTGAACACCTAATTAAATGGTACTAATTTAACCACAATTACTGTCTGCAGAGGTTGATGAAGAGGATGATATACCGTTGTCAATGACTGAAGTTGTGTTGGGGTCAGCAAATGAGGAGGATGATCGCAGTGGGGAAGTTGAGGAGGACTTGGTGGACGATGAGGTCACTGATGCAACATGGGAATGCGGAAAAGCGAGCAAGGACAGCAGTCCTGAGGGGGAGCGATCTGCAGCACCACAACAGGCTTGAAGAGGCCGTGGGGTGGCAACAGGGAGAAGGCGGGCCATGCTAAACAGGCCTGCAAGTGTTCCATGGAGCACCCCCTTGTGGAAATATCCCTTGCCAAGGGGTAGGTGTTCCATGGTATGGCTCTTTTTTTGCAAAAAGTGCAGACGACAAAAGAATAGTAGTTTGCAACCTGTGCCACGCCAAAATGAGCCGAGGTGTGAACAGAAGCAACCTCACCACCACCAGCATAATCCGCCACATGGCAGCCAAGCACCACAACAAATGGGAGGAACGCCTGGGTCCACAATCTGTGTCCGCGGATCACACCACTGGCCTCCTCTTCCCCTATGTTGGGTGACGACTAGTGTTGAGCGAACAGTTCGAGAATAGTTCGGGTTCGTACCGAACTTTGGGGTGCTCGTGACACGGACCCGAACCCGAACATTTTCGTAAAGGTTCGGGTTCGGAGTTCGGCATGTTCTCTCGGCGCATTTTGAAAGTACTATATAGCAGAATAGTACAGGCTTAAAGCTGAAATCGCATTGCGATTACAACTTTGAGCTACCGATCACCATGGGAACGCCTCCTCCAGTAGAATGTACTGTCGGATGTTTGAATTACGTTGAAATTGCAATGCGATTCTTATATATTTGCTTAATCGCATTGCGATTTCAACTTCTCAAATCCGACAGTACATTCTAGCATTGTTCCCATGGTGATGTAGACGCTCCATTAGCACGGAATCCGCCTGAAGCAGAAATCACAATGCGATTCTTAGAACTCAAATAAATCGCATCACACTACACGTTCTAATTGCATTCGATTTTAACTTTACTGTTTGGTTTTGTATCGCGATAATACAAAATTTGAATAATCGTGTGCGTGCTGTTCTAGCACGCAGTGCTATTCATATCCCACTCTTAAGTTCTAATCGCATTCGATGTTAACTTATGCATTATTTTTTTTTTTGCCAGGCATCAGCAGTAAGTTAAAATAGAATGCGATGCCTGGCAAAAAAAAAGCATAAGTTAAAATCGAATGCTATTAGAACTTAAGAGTGGGATACGAATAGCACTAGTGTTGTTGAGCGCACATTTCGAGAATAGTTCCGGTCCGTACAGAATTTTGTGGTGTTCGTGACACGACCCGAACCCGAACATTTTCATAAAAAGTGTTCGGTTTTGTAGTTCGTCATTTTTTGTGGCGCATTTTGAAAGGCTGCAAAGCAGCCAATCAACATGCATCATACTACTTGCCCTAAGATGCCATCGCAGCCATGCCTACTATTGGCAAGGCTGTGATTGGCCAAGTGCAGCATGTGACTCAGCCTCTTTATAAGCTTGTGCGCACGTCGGGACGTGCTCACTCCCGATGTGAATAGAACAGGGATAGATGCAGCTGCTGTGAGGGCGAGATAGGCAGGGAATAATCGAGGAAAAAAACCTGAGAAGAAGTGAAAGATCTACACCAGTGAATCAAAACAACTCAGCTGAGCTGTTCACTGAAAGTTTATTTTTTTACACTGGCCAGATCGATTTTTACCGGCACATGTAACTGGGCTGACCGGCGGCGGCCATTTTGGGACCTGTGGTGCGCCAGCTCAAGCTGTCACAGAGTCCAAAGAAAAGCTCCAAAGAATTTAAAAATCGACTCCTGTGACACAGAACAACAGCGATTCAGCTGCTCAGTCAAAGTCAATTTTTTTTCTGGCTGGGCAGACCATTTTCTGGCACATGTTACTGGGCTGATAGGCGGCGGCCATTTTGGGACTTGTGGTGCGCCAGCAAAAGCTGCCACAACGTCCATTAATCTCATGTAATAGTCGATTTTTTCATAGATATACTACATCAGGGGTTTGGCTGTGCTTGTGTCACCCCTACTAACTGCCAATATAAAATATATCAGTGGTGAAACTGAAAGTAACCCACTTGGATAGCAAATCCCATGAATGTGCTGTTCCAGCTAGGCTAGCCAGTGTCACTACAGCCAGGACAATACTGTCAGCCAGAAATTATTATATTTTTTTTTTTGCCAGAAATATAAATTAAACAATCTTTCCCTGTAACAAACATAATTCTGGTGTTAGACCAGAAGAAGCACTCCTTCAGTAAATAATACTGTAAAAAGGTTTAGGCAATAATTCTCCCAGTGTGGGCAATTTATGTACCAAAACGAGCATTTTAAAAATTCCGGTGTTCTGAAATAACTGCAGTCTTCTTGTAATTAATACCAGAAAAAGGCATTATAGTGTCCAGTGTTGTCATTTTGGTTCCAAAAAGGCCAATTTAATCAATCTGGTGTTGGTGACACCCAAAATAGTACGCTGCACGTTGTTACTCCTGTAAAAAGGAAATAGTTCTCCCACTGTGGGAATTCATTTAACATAAGTAGCATTTAAAAAATTCTGGTGTCCAATTTGCAGCAGTCTTCTTGTAATTAATACCAGAAAAAGGCATTATAGTGTCCAGTGTTGTCATTTTGGTTCCAAAAAGGCCAATTTAATCAATCTGGTGTTGGTGACACCCGAAATAGTAGGCCAAACGTTGTTACTCCTGCAAAATGGAAATAGTTCTCCCACTGTGGGAATTCATTTAACATAAGTAGCATTTAAAAAATTCTGGTGTCCAATTTGCAGCAGTCCTCTTGTAATTAATACCAGAAAAGGCATTATAGTGTCCAGTGTTGTCATTTTTGTTCCAAAAGGCCAATTTAATCAATCTGGTGTTGGTGACACCGAAATAGTAGGCCGCACGTTGTTACTCCTGTAAAAGGAAATAGTTCTCCCACTGTGGGAATTCATTTAACATAAGTAGCATTTAAAAATTCTGGTGTCCAATTTGCAGCAGTCTTCTTGTAATTAATACCAGAAAAGGCATTATAGTGTCCAGTGTTGTCATTTTGGTTCCAAAAAGGCCAATTTAATCAATCTGGTGTTGGTGACACCCAAAATAGTACGCTGCACGTTGTTACTCCTGTAAAAGGAAATAGTTCTCCCACTGTGGGAATTCATTTAACATAAGTAGCATTTAAAAAATTCTGGTGTCCAATTTGCAGCAGTCTTCTTGTAATTAATACCAGAAAAAGGCATTATAGTGTCCAGTGTTGTCATTTTGGTTCCAAAAGGCCAATTTAATCAATCTGGTGTTGGTGACACCCGAAATAGTAGGCCAAACGTTGTTACTCCTGCAAAATGGAAATAGTTCTCCCACTGTGGGAATTCATTTAACATAAGTAGCATTTAAAAATTCTGGTGTCCAATTTGCAGCAGTCCTCTTGTAATTAATACCAGAAAAAGGCATTATAGTGTCCAGTGTTGTCATTTTGTTCCAAAAGGCCAATTTAATCAATCTGGTGTTGGTGACACCCGAAATAGTAGGCATGCACGTTGTTACTCCTGTAAAAAGGAAATAGTTCTCCCACTGTGAGAATTCATTTAACATAAGTAGCATTTAAAAATTCTGGTGTCCAATTTGCAGCAGTCTTCTTGTAATTAATACCAGAAAAAGGCATTATAGTGTCCAGTGTTGTCATTTTGGTTCCAAAAGGCCAATTTAATCAATCTGGTGTTGGTGACACCCGAAATAGTAGGCCACACGTTGTTACTCCTGTAAAATGGAAATAGTTCTCCCACTGTGGGAATTCATTTAACATAAATAGCATTTAAAAATTCTGGTGTCCAATTTGCAGCAGTCCTCTTGTAATTAATACCAGAAAAAGGCATTATAGTGTCCAGTGTTGTCATTTTGTTCCAAAAGGCCAATTTAATCAATCTGGTGTTGGTGACACCAGAAATAGTACGCCGCTACGTTGTTACTCCTGTAAAAAGGAAGTAGTTCTCCCACTGTGAGAATTCATTTAACATAAGTAGCATTTAAAAAATTCTGGTGTCCAATTTGCAGCAGTCTTCTTGTAATTAATACCAGAAAAAGGCATTATAGTGTCCAGTGTTGTCATTTTGGTTCCAAAAGGCCAATTTAATCAATCTGGTGTTGGTGACACCCGAAATAGTAGGCCGCACGTTGTTACTCCTGTAAAAGGAAATAGTTCTCCCACTGTGGGAATTCATTTAACATAAGTAGCATTTAAAAAATTCTGGTGTCCAATTTGCAGCCCAGTCCTCTCTGTAATTAATACCAGAAAAAGGCATTATAGTGTCCAGTGTTGTCATTTTGGTTCCAAAAGGCCAATTTAATCAATCTGGTGTTGGTGACACCCGAGAAAGTATGCCGCACGTTGTTACTCCTGTAAAAAGGAAATAGTTCTCCCACTGTGGGAATTCATTTAACATAAGTAGCATTTAAAAATTCTGGT